>JAYJLV010062022.1:56926-81108 GCA_036873485.1 Torymus texanus
GCGTGTCACATAGAATTATTTCAATTACGAAATCTCATCAATGACACTTCTGTCAGTGGCATACTTCTACACACACACACATACAGTTCCAAGTTTCTGCTACGCAACATGCTTAACATTGCAAATTCGCGTATACAAATGCTTGCTACAAGGGAAAATGGGAATATCTATACATATATACACACACTCATACGCCCAAATGCATTCGCGTCGCTGACAATGCTAAATTTTTAGGCACACAAACACGCGCGTGAAATCGTGATTTATGCCCCCTACTCTTCACCTCCAGGCGCATACATTTTGTATATATGTATATGCCAACAGTCTGTCTCTCCATATACATATACATATACGTATACGTATACGCTTTAGTGTGTGTATAGTTGGCGTTAAAGTGGACCTCTAACTTTTTCTGCACGCGTCATTTGATGGTCATTTCCTTCTTTAATCCACGCGAGCCGTACATATAAGCTTACACACTCGAGAGAACGAACCTCGCGCGTAGGGGCACGCGACATCTGTCAAAATTTCGGAAGCAAAAAAAAGTGCGCGTATCATGCTGTCCTATATACATATATGCGCGAACGTATGTAGGATAGATACAATAGGAAATATACCTATATATCTATCCCTCGCCCTAATTTGACCGATGCATGTGCGCGTGGCTCTCCCCTTCACACGCAAATGCGTTTCTAATAGATGCGCAACGCGTAAAAAAAGGCGGAAAATGGATTTCCTAAAAATAAAAGGTAAAATAAAGGACTATATACGCGTGCGTGTGCATATGCTCGTTGGCGTGTAAACATATCAGTGGTGGGTCACATATATATACGAGTGGACGATTTTTCGTGTTTGCGTTTGGTTATTTTTTTTCTTCTCTTTCAGTGTATGAAGGATGTCCTTTTTCGACGATTTGTATAAAAAAAGTGGAATCAGCTGTGCGCGTGTAGGTATGTCCGTATAGTGATGCAATGTTTATGCACGCGCGTACGTTCGGCCCCCTTTTTTGGTTCTATATCATTTTTTATAGGGGTAGACAAAAGATTCGTGAGCTCGGACACGCGCGTGTACGTATAACATGTACATGATATATATCGGCACGTGGGAATAAATCAATATGCGATAGGAAAGTGAAAGTATAGCGTTGTAGAAAACTTTATTTCAATATCAGGATACGTGGGTTCTCGATAGTGGTAATTAGTACGTAGATTGTGTGTGTGTGTGTGTGTGTGTGTGTGTGTGTGTGTGTGAGTGTGTATATGTTTCATACGCTTATGACCAATACTATAATTATGATTATATACATACGACGAAAATAAGTTTTGGTAATATTAATTGGAACGGTAAATTTAAACTCTACTATAAATAAAAAGTGAATTGTTATTGAACAGCTGGCAGGATAAAATATTCATAATTACAACTTTTTATTAATACACTTGATAGGTTGTAATTGAACATATATCATTTTATAATAATTAAAAGTTACCACGGACTATAATACATATGCTGCGTAGCAAAACCTATACAAACATATTTTCTATAATATTTAAATTACTTTCTAATCATCTATTGTAAATAACCTTAACACTATAGAAAATTCAACACGGTACACTAAGTTTCAAAAGCATACCGTCATCGAAACTTGTTTCTTTCATTTCACTATGCTCTTCTACACTCTCTATTTTTTTCTCCCCATTTTCCTATCTCCCTCTCTTTCTCTCTCTCTCTCTCTCTACCGCCTCCTTCTGTACCCGCTTTTTATTTATCGTTCTTTTATCTATACTCGGCCTCACAATGGACCTCGACCATACATATATATACGTCGCACTACTGGCACGCCGTTCCAACTCGTGTGTACTTAGGACCGCACGTGCGCGCATATGTATAACGTAAAAAAAAGCGAGAGAAACCCAATGATAGAAAAGAGAGAAGCAGCGGGCGTAGGCAAATTTTCTCGTGTCTCTTCTTACCCCGCGTCGATGCGGAAATTTATGGGCACGTGTGTGTTTGTATGCGCGTGCGCCTGATCGCATTTAAAGCGTGTAAATAGATCACGGCTAGAAAAAAAAGGGTTCACGCGTGTGCGCTATAAATATTTCCGTACTCGTAAATTCGGAGGTAGGAAAGAGAGACAGCAGTAGGGGTGAAAAAAACGAAAGAGTGGTGTACACATTATTTTATCGAGGGACAGTCTTGAGGAAGGATGCACGATATATATGTATAGGCAGATGGTGTTTTGATAGTTTTGGAGAGGCGCTTCCGATTGAAAGCACACGGGGAAGCGAATTTGTGTGTACTCGCGATTTTACGGTTGGGTGCGAACGATTTGTACCAAAGTTTGATTTGCGAGTTTGTGTGTGCATTATCTGTTTGGATTAGATGCTTTATTTGGGCTATGGGTTCGTGTTGATTGATCACCGGTTTATATAAAAAAAAGCGTAAAGAAAACAAATATTCTGGTTAAATTGTGGAGCCACGTTATACTCGATAAAGGTTTTGATATACTTCTATAAAAAAACAGTTCGAATAAACCTTTTTTTGAAATTCATGCTGTATTCATTTTTATTCACACCACATATATTCCTTCACTGGCTCCATTTTTATTCACAAACCACACGAACACATAGTACTAAAAAATACTCAGCTCTACCGATCTTTGCATACGTATACATAATAATACCTTTCTCCCTCTCAGCTTATATATTCATCAAAAACTAACGTCAGAACCTTACGCATCGCCGTAAAAATTTCTCCACTGGTAATATTTCCCCGGAAAAGGAATAAAAATTCTAGGCGCGCGCGACGCGGAAGCAATCCACGAAACAGCTTCCGGACTCCATTAAGCTCAATCCGGTGTACATACACGCGCACGGAAAGTGACGTTTCGCGAGACGAGAAGGATAAAGTATATATATATATATATATATATATATATATATATAACCTTGCGTACGCCTGTGAATACCATATCGCACGCGTGCGTCTTGCTCAAATAAATATTATAACGTCGCAGGAGTTATGTTTGAGAAGTTGACGTCTGTATACATGATGGAGATCGTGCTGAGAGTTTTGCGCGCTGGTTTTTGCGGAAGTGCGATATCTTTCACTGAATTTGAGATGTGGATTTGAAATGAGTACTGAATATATATTCGTACTTTGGTAAAAAATTATGAGCCTGAAGTTTACATCGTTGGAGTGCAACGAAATAATTTTTAAAATCAATTAAAATTATTAAACAATGGAAACTTTATATAAACTTTTATTCGAAAGTTATTTTATACAATAAAACACTAAATCTGAACTCAAAATTAATATTAATTGATAAATGTATCTTTAAAGTAAAATAAATTTTTTTATTTCGTTGCACTCCAACGTTGCAAACTTCAGACCCACAAAAAATTAATATTTCGTCCGCATAGTATATGATATTTTTTACCATTATATTTATTGTATCATTAATTTATATTATGTATAGGTAAAAAATACTTGACGTCAAAATTTAACTTAATTTAAACAGAACAAACGGTTTTTAAAAAAAGCTGAGAAATATAGTAATACGACAATTTATTGTAATGGAAAACCACTGTTTTGTATAACTGACATTCCGGATAAGACATACCGCACGCAGCGAGTCTCAAATACGCTCATCGTTATATCCTAAACTCTCACAGAACGTAAACATACCAATATTTCCGTACGAAAATAACACAGAACCTATCACCTACTTCACCTTCTCTCTCGCAAACATCGTGTTTTCTCTAATACCACTTGTACAGCCCGAGGCCATACGAATGCGATTACACGGCCAATTTGGCCCCGTACGCGCGCATTGTCCGCTCGTGTCGAAACACTCGGGCGAAATCGAATGCGCGCGTGCTTTCATAAAACGAAATCGCGCGTTATATTTTCATCGTCTCGTATAAAAAGAGCGAGCTGTGCATAGGGTATTGGGAAAGTATTTTACATAGCCATATAACGTGTAGGATTTGCTGGTTGATATATCCGTGCGAAGGTATATATATACAAAGAGTGAGTGAATGCAAATGGAGAAGGGATTTTTGTAGTTTGTTGATTTAGCGTAATGCCCGGGTGGTCGTGAAACGAAGGTTTAGATAGTGTGGGTATAGTGATTGAAAGTGAGCGAACTGATGTTAATGCAATTGCTGCTACTGCGGTTTTGCAGTGTATTTGTAGGACGTTGTAAAAGAAGTGGGATATGGTTTCTATAATGTTGCGTCAGTTTGTCCTTAATCCTCTTCGACTGTCCATAGTATTCACTGCTTGAACAAATTTATTTCTATTTATTTTCATTCTCTCTTTGTCTCTTTGAATGAATCATTAATTTAGCATTAACAAACGCATATATTGTTCTATGAATTTCGTAATTCTATCGCTAGACGTGATTCATTCCACTATGATAAATAAACTTCAACGCGTTAATTTTGCATTCGATAAATAGGACACGATTCCATATATTAACCATATAGTTTTCTATCTAAATAAGAAATCGTTCACCTTAGTTCATCAAAAGCGTAGAAAATTGTGCAATTATTCGTGAAATTCTCCTTGCATTTATACACGCAATTCACATTTCAGCAACAGACTGATATACACACTTACAATCAAAGGAAAATCACTCTCGAAAGGAAAAATCTTCCATTCAATCACACAAATAAGAATCCTAATTCGGTTCATTTTCGCAGACATAGATACATACAGCGGGTTCGCACGATTATTTCGATTGTTTTCCCGCGACTATATAGCAATCGCATGGAAACTCTCTCGCATAATATTCGAAAGTGTCCAATCAAACCGAAACACACAGCTGGCAATTATCATTGAGCTCTCGCTTTATACGCATATTTTGCAATACACACAACGACCAATGTGTGCAACTCGCTCGATTTTCGAGCACGACGACAAAAACAGTCGCGGGAAAACGTTGCTACGGTGCATGTCGCAATGCACGTGAGTAGAAGCCAATAGCCGTGCAAAATCACGCGTTACATACTTATTGGCGGATGATGACGAAGTGTGCGGCTACGAGATCACTCGAGATATGTATATACATACAAAACGTATGTATATATAGAGTTCACCGATGTCGTTATTGTGCAATAGGTGCGTGCAAGCCCGCATGCTAAGCGTGACTGCGTGCGTGCGTGTATGTATATATATAGTAATGACGGGTGTGTATAAGATAGTTTAGATTTTCCGATTAGTTTTAGTGGCCGCCGGCTGGATTACGCGCTGCTAACTGGGAGAGCGGAACAATCGGTTTCTTCGATGTTGTAATTGGGCGATAGGATATTTGGTTTCAAAATTTTTCTATGGGTTTATCCTTTTAAGGTTGTACACGTGATTAATGTTGGGAACAATGTAGTTGTTGGTAGAGCAAGTTTATGGGTATCTATAAGGGTTTTTAGAATAGTTGTTAGCTTATTATTACAAGGGAATGAATTCCAATATTGAAGGAAGTTTTTTCGGAACTTGATGTGAATTTGATTTTCTATCGATGAATTCAATTTGTAATTTATAATACGAACGTACTGGCCAACAATATTGAGACAGTTATTTGTAAAATGTCTAGTATAATTGAAATTAAACTAGACCATAAAACTAGAATGAATAAGGAGAAACGACCGTTACGCAATATTCTCGGAAAAAGCGTATCGTTCATCCTTAATTAATCCTATTTTCACCAATCTTCGTTACTACCATCTGCGGGCTCGTATCATATTTCCTTACGTATACGAAAATCAATTCCTAAGCTTTACATGTAACACCCTTGGGTACTTAGTCACCTAAACCTCTCGTTATTAAATTTACTGAAGTAAAATTACCGTTTATGCATAAAGCGTATCAAAAAATTCTTGGTTTTGCAAAATAAATTTAAACAATAAGCGCAATTTTTCGAACGATCTACCTCGAATAAAAATAGACTAACCTTTATAATAAAATCACTAAAAACCCTTCTGCTCCAACACTCAAATCTCCCCAAACTGCATACGCTATACCATAAAAAACGCACCGTCAATCCACCATCGAGAAAAACATGCCGAAAGCATCAAAACGAATTATCGAGGAAAAACGCGGCAGTCGTCAAAAGCGCATGTACACGCACCAAAAATCACCCTTTCGAAACGTCAAGGGGAATCAATATCACCGTCGCGTCGTCATACAACATCACCCTCCACCTTTGTATGCAATTGCCGAAAAACTTCCTAAAAATGCTTTCCACCGTTTATCGACTCCCTCTCTCTCTCTTTCACTACTTGCAGCTGTCGATTTTCCCTCTCGCGTTGGTCGCTGAGAAATCCGATAAAGATCACAATTAACCCCCAGCTCTTCGACTGAAATAATGGCTCTCGAAGCTCTCGGTTAAAAAAAAGTGAACGACCGCGTGCAAGCGCGCGCGCGCGCACAGACTGAGTTAATCCGCAAAAACGCGCGCTTATGCGCGTGCCCTTTTGTGTCGTGTGCCGCGTTCTAGTGTGGTGCTGCTGCTACCCTTTTGCTTTCTCTCTCTCTCTCTGAGCGTCGGTCTGATCCCTTAAAAGCTAGTTTATGTTGCCTCGTCCGGACAAGTAGCGGCAGGGGGGCAACCAAAGAGAGTCAGCGAGTCTGCGGAGAGGATCTGCACGTGGATCGTGCACCGAACGCAGAAGAGAAATTCTTTTTATGCAATGTTGAATTATTAGTTTTTATTTGATTATCAAAAACGTAATTAAAATACAAAATTATAAATACAAGTCAAAATAGAGTTATTGAACATTAATGTACGTAATAATTTCAAACTAAAGGCTGCCACGTTTAATGACAGCAAACACGAAGAGCACGCGTCGGTATCAATAACGTGTAATTACAATAATCCAGCGTGCACGCGTGAAACCGAGTAAAAGTAGGTGATCCATGCTATATAGTATCGTGCTACATATATGCATATACGCAACTTGTCAGTCGATCCTGTCGTATCTTCTAACTGTATATAACTTTCAATTACAAACTTTCTATTTCGAACTTTATTTTGCCCAGAAACTTGCAGACGACTTGGTACCTTTGAAAATCAAAAACTCGTTCCTATAAAACATATCATATTTATCTAAAAGTCAAATGTTGTCTTCAGAGCAAACGTGGAAAAATGAGGCGTGCTGCATACGAGCGACGCTCCAAAATAACGTCAAGGGAGATACACAGACTCTCGCAAAGGCTTGAATGCGTCTCGTAGGGTGACCCGAAAGTCACCTTCTTTTTTTAACGCGCGTATACAACGCTGGCTATTTACCTATACACACGTGTGGGCTGCCATGCTCTATTGTCATGCGTGGTAACGACCGCGTTGACACTTCGTTTTGTCATGGCATTTGCATAATTAACCCTGCCCCTCGAACGAGAATCGAATTCTGTTGCAGGACTGCTGCTGTATAGAATAGGTACCGTGGCTCTGTATATATACATACATGAGATTTGAAAATGGCTCATTTGTATAAATGGTCTTTTACGCTTATCAGATGTTTCATTGACCGTCGGTCGTGCAAAATATAGTCTTTATTTCGACTTTATGCGTATAGTATATAGAATAGATCTCGTTTGACTTTGTATATACACTAATTTTTTTCCAACACGTTCGCCTCTTTTACTAATCAGTTATATTAAAAAAAAAGTATCAAAAGACTTTTTTAAGTCATTTATTAGTCAGGATTAATTCCTCACTTTTGTCTAACCAAAGACGATTAATTTTTTTATTTCTCTCTAAACGCTCCACCAGCAGGACCACAAAAAATTTCCCTCTACTCGCCATCCATAACCCTTTCCCACCGCAAAAAAAAAACAATGCCTCTATCAATATCCCACACCCATCCCTCTTTCTCTCTCTCTTTATCTTCGTACCCGCACATCCTGCACACGCACAGCCAATAAAATTGAACTTTTATCTCTGTTCGCGCAGCAAGGCTGCGATTTTTCGCGCGCCCACGCACCAACTGCTGCGGAAAACCCTTGGATTCCAACGCTATAAAGCGAAAACCATCTCTCTCTCTCTCTCTCTCTTACTCTTACGCGCGCTCTGTAAACAAGGCCGCGTCGCATTCCTCAACGACTTCGAACCGGCTCTTCTTCTTCTTCTCCTCTCTCTTTCTCTCTCTGATTCTACTGCGTGAGTACGCGCGCGGGCGAGAAAGACGTGTGTGTGACTCACGTGGCCGCCGGTGAGGTCCGTTCGCTCTTCGCGCGAGGAAGATAACTTTTCCTGCGAGCGTACACGTGCCTTGTCATCCCGTCTCTTTCTCTCTGTGCGGGGATAGTCTCAAGAGGTATACGTTTAAGAGGGACTTTGGCTTGCCAAGAGGGAATTGACTTGCCTCCGATGAAATATTTTCGGGCTTTGTGAGAACGACAGTTGAGAGCGAGAGAAAGAGGAAGGAAAAGAGTAGTACAAATGGACGTTATGGGCTTTCCTCGATTTTTCTTTTCACCATTACTATTATGGAAGGGGATTCGTTTTTCGAGATTGGTTTTGTTTGGAAGTTGTGCGGAGAAGTTTGATGGATTTTTTTGTTTTCAAACGGTGTGGCTTATAACTGTATATATAGTGCGAAGAGTAATTTTCGTTTTGTATGCTGGTACAAAAGTTGCGATATTGTGTGTAAATTGGATGGATGTAATTAAAAATGATGCCCGGTTGATTATCTTTGGTAATTGCATCGCAAATTGCAGGTTAATTAATGGGCCTATACGTTATTACCGCGGGTAATTTGTAAAAGCGATTTTATATGGGAGCACCGGTACTAAATTTAGTTACGAAAAGCTGTAAAGTCGTCGAGAGATGCTTATAACGTTATTATAATATTAAAAATAGGGTAATTGTTTATTAGTAATGTTTTTATACATTGTGCTATACAAATTGTGCATTTAATTACACTCTGGTAACTACAAGAAAACACTGTTAGATAATTTGTTGTTCGGCTTCTGTTACGCGGTCAATGCAACACTGGGATAAATCAATTTGTCTTGATTCAATCGCAGGAAACGTCGAGTTGTGTCTTCTAAAGAAGAAGAGTAACAAAAGCGTTTATTGCAATCATTTCCGCGAATGACAAGCGATTAAATTATTATGAAATCATTCAAATTAAATACCACTAGGATAAATTTATTCATAAACATTTTGATCGAAACAGTTGATAGTATATTAATTTAACGTTTAAATTTATTGTTTTTCTACAAGAACATATTGTATAATTATCTTGCTACTCATACACCATTCGAATAAACTTTTACGCAATAATTATATAAACATTTCACATACCAATAACCAAAACCTTCGCACTATCGTATACCGCAATAACCATAGGTTGAAAAAAAATCAAGTATGCGCGCGCACTCGTTCTAATAAAATTCCTGCGCACACACGCGTACACGCTTATTGCCAACTCCATCCGTATACGTCCCCTCCCTCTCCCATTTTTCCCTTTTCCAAACCCAGTTCAACGACTCTCGAGTTATTTAAAGCCTCGTCGCCCCCCTCCTCCTCCCCCTTCCCAAAACGCTGCAACGCAACGACACGGCGGGCGCACAACCCTCGCGCGACCTGCAGTCGCGACCCCCTCTGTATACGGTTATATATGTTTTTTTTTTCGTCGCCTTGGACTGTATGGCGTCGACCCACATTATTTTTTTTTTCTCGCGCCCTCGCGCCGCTAACTCGTGCGCGTTGTACTATACTAACGGGATTTCAATCTATCAATTTGTTCGTCGGGTTGTGGAAAAACGATGTGTGTGTATGTTTGCAGAGCGAAAGATGGTAATTTATTATCACTTGGTCAAATAAAGCAAGGTTTGGTGCGAGGTTTTTTTTTCGTCAAATAACGTGAATATTCGTACTTTTTTTATAGAAGCGTGAATTTAGAAGCAATAAATTGTTTTAGTGGATGTATAGAGTTATTGCGGTTATAAAATGATTAAAAATTAGTGTATACGATTTTTCAGTGATTGAATGGAAAAAATTAAGAAACGATATGAGCATCAAAGATTTACATGTGCATGCGATAAGATATAAATTATCTGTTTTATAATAAAAGAAATGGTAAATTATGGAATTAATCAATAAGCAATTGTGCCGCGAATATACCTGCACATGTACAATATAATATGAAAATCTTTTTGAATCGAGAATAATAAATGCTTGATATTAATGTAGAGTAATTACGGTCACGCGAGGCCTGCATATAGCGTGACTTATTTTTAAGCCTTGGAGCTATTCACACGATCTTCAAATGCGAGTATGTGTTATATACCTACCCTCGTTTATCTTCTAGACATCACGCGTTGAGTTACAGTACTATCAAAAAATTCAAGTACATTATAATTTCGCTATAATTTTATCCACAATAACGTTTCTCGTCAAAACCCAATTACAAGTCAATTTGTTTCATATTACATATTGTTACTTGAGGTTTAATCAAAGCAAATCAAACCTTCAACCACAGGCGAGTGCAAGCAAGAGCGAATAATATTTCGCTAGATTATTATCTTGCGTAGTCTCGAATTACCCCAGTACTTTCATTGTTAATCAGAATATATAAATTTCTCCTATTAAAACAAAAAGCAACAACTCCCATCAACGACGTACATGCATAAAGACAATTATTGATCATCATATACATACTTCTATGTAACCGACACATCGTAGTTTCATTGACTCTCTATGAAAGCACCATCGCGATCCCTCAAACGTTCCGATATCCTTTCACATTCAAATAATAATGAAAAGCGCGTTCGTTCGCGCTCACGTCAAACCTGTCAAAAAGCCCGTTCTATACATTATACACGTGTGTATTTATATACGCTACATATACACACATACATACAACAACATGAAAATAAAACGAGCATGTATACGTACAGTCGGACAACCGGCAGTAGCGTCCGATGTTCGATCGAACTCGAATGTACATACACATGTATATAGAGGCTTGTCTAGTCGATATGCGCACGTGAATCGTATAGGTACATAAACCTCTGTACGCGCACACATACACATACGACTGGGTACTACAAACATTTAATAATTAATCCATCGTCGCGGGCATATAGACGAGTACAGAGCAAGCATAGTTGACTCGACAACGGAGTTCCGGCGGCAAATACCGCATGTACAACACACGGCTGACATCGATTTTCCGGATGAACTAGAATGGCTCAGCAAATATACTGGTCTATAGCTTGTATATATAACAATTCGTGTATTGTATATATTTCTATATAGCTTATAATCATAATTTAGGTTACGTAGAAAAATTTTGACGATGCGTGTAATGATATAATATTGTCTGCGCGGCTTTTGTGAATAAATAAAGCATTTCATATATATGTGAGATTTTTATTATTCGGACTTTTTTATTGCTACTGCTATTTTTCTCCTTTTAGACTATATACATTTACTTGTGAATCAAAAGGGTTATATATACTTTTCAAGGCGTACACATTCAGCATTAAACAGTCATTTTTTATTAGTGCATCGTCTCTTTAGAGTGACTATACAAGGTGAATCATAATATTTTTAACCGTGCACAATCAGAAATTTCATTCAATGCTACAATCATTTACAAAGAGCAACTCTCTCTCTCTATATATATACGAACCAGTAAATTTCCTCCCAACCAGACAGACACGAGGTTTTCATTGCATTACAATGGGATATACATCCCTGCCACCTAATAAAAATCACATAAACTTTAATAACCATTCCTCTCTCGCATAAACACACACATATATATATATATATATATACACACACACACACACACAGCACCCTACTACGCTTGTACCCTACGTCACCACTATCCCATCCGTCTCGGCAGTAGTCCAGCAGCGTATATATCCAATTATACATTTTCCATGTCTGATACCGCGTACAGCGTGTGTCCCATCATCGTCAGAGACGTGATGTCCTACTTGGGGTCTCTCTCTCTCGCTCTCCCAGCACCGCAAAAGGTACCATTAGGCGCGGGTGCGATTAAAGCTATAAATACTGTGCTACGTACGTGTATATATATATATATACATATACATACATTCGTTCGTACGTCCGTTCGGTTCGTTAGCCCGTTACATTGCGGGCGGTCGTTGTACCCTCTCTTCTGTGCGCACGTTGGAAACTCGATTTGGACGCGACAATGGGGATCGGAAGGAGAGAGAAGAAGAGATGTGGATAGAAGGAGAGGAAGAAGAGAGGAGGCGGTGGTCTAGGCGTATATGTATGTGTGTATATATGTATACGTAGTGGAAAAACCGTTCTGTATAGCTTCACTTTGCGACCGAGGCGTTGCTCTGTCTGTCTGGGCTTTAGAAAAGTAGAGGGAATTGAGGAAGATTAATCGACCGTGAGATAGTTAGAGGCGAACGTGTGTGGGGGGATAAAAAGGTTGGAAGGAGTTGGATTACGCATATAAGTACTCTGGGTGGAGGAGGTTGATTAAATGGCTTTTCGAGGGGATAATAATTGTTGGCTTTGTATATGTGTTGTCTCGTATGAACATGGTCTTTGATTCGGCAGAATTATAAATGTCGTCGTTAGTTTGATAATAGTAAAGAACAGTTTTGTTTTCTATTCGATTGAACGGTGAATATATAGTTTTTCTTTCGTAGAATTTGTATAATGCTGACAGACGTTTTGCAAAGTTTCTCAGTAATCGAATATTTCGAAACCTGGTTCTCGTATATATGTGACTATTGAAAATAGTTTGGCAGTTTTCCAATTATACGTTGCGCTGCTACAAATGTTTCTAGTTCATGGCGTTACGCACGGCTACTTGTTTCTATGCACACTATCGATCTTTAATTCAACTCTAACTTTATTCATTAATTTTTTGAATTATTCAGAATTTAGAATCGATTTCTCTGATAAAACCGCTAACCATAAATTACCTCATAAACTATAATTTTCTACCAGGATGAATATATAATTATACCTAAGATACAAAAAGAGAGCGATAATAAAAACACTATATTTCACTCGTCAAAAACAAAAAAGGATTTCGTGAAACTACCTATATATACGACTAAGCTAAAATTTTCTTCAGTGAACATATACAACACAGTCTACTTTTTTGCGCACATTGTGAAAACCGAAACAGAAATGATAAGAAGTGGAGCATGAAACATAGTACCATGCGTCGTTTGTAATATTATACATATAGCATGTGGCCAGGTATTCGGAGTAAAAGCGTAAATAGATGCATTAGTAGGCTCCCGCTCCGGCTGCGGCCGAGTCAACGTCACCATAAATCGCGCGCTGGTCACTTTAATGCCACGAGACTGCCAGCAGCAGTAACGGCAGCTAGAAGCGGCAGCAACTCTGCTGGAGGTTTCAGTATATACATAGTAATAGTAATATTGCAGAGACTCGTGAAAGTATACTTTCTAACGAAAAGCGTTTACTTCTAATATGATATACCTATATATGATTTTCTGGATAAATTTGTGCAACAACCAGGGCGAAGGAGGAGGTATACTGATATATGTGGGCTAAATATGAATAAGTTATCAAGTTATACGTTATTAGCGATTATAAGGCTATAAATATTCTGGGAAATCAGTATTAGGAGTATAGGGTTGATAATAGAGGTATGAAAGTTAATGGTAGGTCGGTGGGAGTTATTGATGAGCATTATTTTGTTCTATAAGTAGAGCAGTCGAATCGTAGGGAAAATTTAGAAAATCTATTTTCACGTATTACTTGGTAAATTACTATTGATGGCATCGTACGAATTCCTACAATAACTCATATTTATATAGAATGCATAGTATCGTAAAATATAATGTTTTATTACGCAGCCGCTTGTTCATCAAAAATGCAAGAATGAAACCTCATTACGAGAGGAGCGCTCGAATCAAACACAAAGTATATACCCTTCTTCAACTGAACGCAAAACTGCCGCAGTCGACAACGCAATATTCGTCTCTACACCGTAAATGCGAAATATATATATATATATATATATATATATACATGCACATACACATATACACATCCAATCTCGACGACAATAATATGCGTCCCTTTCACTTTCTTCGTCTTCTTTCACGAGGTAAACTTCGCGGATGATTTACGCGACGAGAAGTGAGGTCTCGGTTTCCCGCGCTGACTCATAACGGGTAGATACGAAGAAGACGAAGGAGGAGGATAAGTCAGAGGATAGACAGACAGAAACGCGTCTGTTCACGCAAACCCTAACGCAGGGTGGATAATTTGAATTTTCGCCTTCTTTATTTCGCGCACGCTAAGGGATAAGAACTGTGCGCGTGTGTGCATCCGCAGGAAATAATTAAAGACGGCGGGACGATTGTTGTCGCGATTTATTTTTATAGTTATTTTTGGGCTTCCCAAGAGCTTGTGCGTATATTTGAAATTGCTCGCGGGAAAGACTTTAGATTACTTTTAGGTTCGTGGAATGAAGTTGTATGAAGGTCTGTGGGATGAAAAGTTCTTTGAATTCTTGCGAAAAGATTTAAATGGAATAAATCGAAAAAAATTTAAAAGTAGTAATCTAAGTTGTATTAAATAATACATAGTATATTCATAAAATTCATAGAATATACTATAGTCAATTGAAATCTTTTATTCCATAAACCACCCATTCACCTAATCAACCGTCACACGCATATATATCATCTAAATTCCCTCTAAACCAGCGCTAAATCATTCTTCTCTTAATAAACGGTAAAACCACGCGGAGACAAGTCGCGACCAAAGAGGAAGCACGTCGAGAAGTATATATATATATATACATATATATATACAAGGAGCGCTAAACGGCCCTATAGCCACATTCACGAGATTTATTCCCTGTCCTCAAGACGGGGCGACTTACGGCGACTAGAGTTTGATTGGACGAAGGGACAGCAGCGTCGTCTAAGAGTCCCACCGGGAGTGATACTCGTATATATTCCAAGGTAGAGACGCTAAGAGGCGTACCTCACGCGACGACGACGAGGAGGAGGAGGAGGAGGAGGAAGGTATATATATACGACGCGACGAAAGTGCAATGATTCTCCGCTGCCGTACCGCTACGAGTGAGTTATAACGCGCGTGCGTAGCAGTGGTATATAGAGGTGCTTTTGGCTGGATTAAAGTTAAGCGTAGAGTCAAAATTGAAATTTGAATTAGGTATGAGAATGCGCCGGATATATTTGGGGTATGTTATAGTCAAGGCTGAAAGTAAAAGTTGGAATGGAAGAACAGACTAGTGGAACTTGTTTTGTGGATTGTTTATGCACAGGTGTGGCTATTGTGTTGTCGTAAATGTTAATTTTAAAGGGGGATAAAGTTTACTTATTGCAAAAATAACAACGATTTTGCAGTTTTCTCTAAACGCATACCGGTTCTATCTTTCGTTCAACGTGTTCTTAAATGCGCGATGCGTACATAGCTTATCGTAAAAACAAGTTATTTCGGTTATCACAAATATACCAATGGTTATTCCTAAAACTGAAGAGAAAGAGAAAGAGAAAGAGGAAGGTTTATTTTAGTGCTGAGATTCACTGGATTCGTAACTTCTAAGGTATTTGAATAAAGAACAACCGTGTAATAAAACATAAATGGATTTTAAGCTCGCCAAGTAGTAATATTTTATAAAAACTAAATATCTATGTTCATAACTGTTTATCATTTATTGACGACAACTATCTTTATATTTCCTCATTGTCCAATACAAACCGGTTTCTTTGTCCCTCACACACCACGCAAAATATCTGAAATCTCCTTATACCAACCTTATTCAATTAATTAAATATAAAATTACACGCCATATTCGAACTCGAGTATATTTCCTGAAAATCCTTACACAATACCAACACCTCGTCATCATCATCATCATCATCATCAGCACTATCGAAACTTCCGCAACAATTGGCAGAGGTCAGCCGTTCACTCGCCACCGGATCTTTCTCTCTTTCATGCCGGTACTCAAAGTCCAGGGCGCTGACTCATACACGCACTCGCGTATAAGCAAAAATCCAACAGCATATATATATATATATACGAGCGACGACGGCAGCAGCGTTCGATATCGTGAAAGGAAACCGGGCCGATGGCGTAGTAAAAGCCAACTGAGGTCAATGGAATCCTCACCGATCGGTTAATTAGCAAGAGAGGAGGAACACCCGGAGATGAGTAAACGGATTCACCGTTAATTGCAGCTATACGCGATATTGGTTTTGCTTTCGTTGCACTTTCGCGAGAACGCACACACATGGATTAGTCACTCGTGTATGCGCAATGATGTAGGATTGGATTCGTGGTAGGGAAAAAGACGGATTTATTTATTTTTTTTTTTGAGAAAGCGTTTTATGGTGGTTGGAGGTGATTATATAGCGATTGGAATGCTATGAACTTTTTTGTCGAGGTTGTAATAATCGTTAGAGATTTTCAGAGATAAACAATGAAGAATTTAGTTGATGCATTATAGTTTCTGTATAATTGCTAGTTCTAAATCGCTGTATTTTTAGGCTTATTTTCGAAAGTATCGAGAAATCCTTTAATGTTATGCATTCGGTACTGTGCATTTTAACAAAAATTATTCTAGTATAGTTTTTATCATTGTATTTTCTAATTATATACCTAAGAACGAAATATTCATGACCAACCCTCGTATACTAATGTATGTTTTTCATTTTTCTGTTGCAGGTGAGTTTACCAAAACAAAAGCGTAGCCACAGGGAAAGTAGGCTATAAGGCCGTTCCTCCTGCAACAATTCCAACGCTAAAAAATTACACGCGCACACGCATATACAGGAAAGTGAACTGCAATATTCATACCGACATAACCCATTCAGTTCCCGTATACCAATCTCCGATTCTAAAAAGCTTCATAAACCTTAACAGCAAGCTATATGGAAAAGCTAATCTGAACTGCTCTACGATGCGAGTGAAAGTAGACGTTTACATTACCAAACTCGTGTACGCTCACATTAAAATTTGCCCGATTCCCTATTCCCGCACTCGTCTGTGAGCTAAAAAGGAATCCAAAGCTTCCGCTTTGGAAAAAGACCCTCGCAAACGTCGGCAGTAGCATTTCCGGCCTCGTACGCGTGTAGGTACATATAGAAAGGCGCCTACTACGAAGATATTTTCGTAGCTCGTTTCCGAGTGTAATGGGGAGGCGGAGGATGCCTGTTTAGTCTGTTGCAGAGATGCTGAGCGTGCGTGTGTGTATATAGTTTCGTTCTATACGCGTGATTTTTTTTTTTTCGGCGAGGGCGTTAGAAGGTTGCATTGATGAGGATTCTTTTAAATAGCATAAAGCTGCATGTGCGCGTGGAGATTTAGAGTTTAGGGTTTGGGAGGTGAATGTGCTGTGATGAATAAACGGTTTAGAGGATTAAGTGATATTATAGCTCGAAATGTTTGAATGAACTTGATTGGTCTTTTTGCAATAGTTTGTATGTAGAAGCGAATCGATAAAATGAAAAAATGTTAAGTAGTTATAACGGGACTCGAAGCTTTTTATGAATCTCTTACGTAGACAGTGTACGTGTATGATAAATTTATAATTAGATACATAATAATATTATGTAATGGCTATAGGTAGTATATATAATGATGGTATACTTATTTTTATACTTTATTTTTTATGTTTCCATTAACTTATTTTAATATAATAAAAGGATTCTATTTTAACTATTTCATACACCGTTGCTTTTCATTTAAAATAGAATAGATAAGAATAAAAAGAATCAGCATGTATATGAGAATAAACTAAACTTCAATTTATTTTGTACGTAAACACAACTGAATACCATGAAAAAACATAACTTCTAAACATGTTAAATCTTAGTTTGTATATAATTTGTTAATATACACTGCATAAAAACTGTTGAAAGGCTACTAACATGACCAAACCCGTAAAACTGAAAAACGCTCGTTCTCAAACACCCAACGTTAAACTTCCACTTTATATCACATTTTCACCAAAAGTATCGTATTACCTCAACTACGTTAAAAAAAAGCCTTCCGCGGAATTTCAAAGCATGCCAGTAAACTCGGTTCGAGGCCGAAACTACGTCTTTTTTTCCCTTGCAACAAAACCGAAACTAATGCGAACTTATCCGCAAAAGAGAGAGAGAGCCAGCGCAGGGTTACATACACATACACACACGCATCGTAAGGTTAACAGCGTCGGGGGCTTAATTTACAGGCGCGTAATCGCTGCGGGCGCTTATAAACCGTCGTGCGCGAGTGAAAATCGCACGCGTGTGCGCGCGCACCGATGAAATACGCTGATACGTCGATTTCGCAAGCGAATTTTTTCCTCGCTCTAAGATAAACGAGTTTTATGGTGTTTTATCCGGTTTTCTTTCACGAAAAAGGAACGTTAACGTGGCGAGGGTTAATGGTTTTCGAGTCTAATTAAAATAAGCAAGTGTGTCGTATAGGTTTGCGATGCTTTTGACTATGGGGTTTTTAGTAGAATAGATAAGGTTGGGGTTGAAATGGGAGAATAAGAAAAAAAAGAGTTTGAGTAATCAAGAAGGTGAATATAAATTTTGCTTGAAAGGGTGATTATTTACATTAGATTTTTATAGTTGACGCGATGACGAGGTTTGACGATGAAATAAATCAACGTTGGTATTCTCCTTTGCCTTCGCATTAGTTGACTTTTCATGTTAAGCGTATACAAATAAGAAACGTAAAATTTAAGAGTGACTAAATAGCCAAACGTGAAGAGCTTATGCTACTTTTCATATTCAAAATCCGCGATGATCGATAGCTTTAGTCAATTTCCATACACAATAAAATTTTAAATTGTCACTCTCCACAGGCATTCCAATCCCTTCACGCATCCCGAGACATCATTCGCGAACCACTCCCTATACTTCCAACACGTGAAAAAAAGAATACAAAACTCGCTGTACCCTTTGATATAATCCGCGTACGAGAAGAATTCTTTCGTGCTACACCTTTGGAACTCACAATCTCAACTCCATCGACAAATAGAAAAAGCTCGTAATCCACATACTGCCAGACATAAAAACGCCGTAAACAAAAAAAAAAAAAAAATATTACTCATTCAACGTTGCTACTACTACTACTACTGCTTCAAGCTATACGTAACTTATCAGGCATAGCCGGCGTAGCAAACACGACGAGATAATCAGAACATTAACCCGCTAACGGAAACTACAAATCGCACGAGTACTCTGTACTCTCCCAACCTCATTATGTGTATGTCGATGATCTCACGCTATACTCGAGGTGTATATATATAAATATATTTGAGAGCTCAATAGATTTCTTCTACGCCTCGCGGTGACTCGCTTGCGCGCGGGCATTATTAGCGCGGGCGAGGGATAAATTAATGGGGCGACTTCATGCACCGTCGCGCTGCTGCTGCTGCTGCTGATTTTTACAATCGTTAATTATTTTAGAAAGTGATTTATGCCAAGTGTAGCGCGTATTGAATTATACGGAGATTTTTTTTCTAATATATAAGGATGAAAGTTACTTGTGAGTTAGGAGAGGGTGATTTAGGTGCTGGCATGCGTTTCGCAAGACGGTTATACGATTTTTCTACGTCTTTGTGAAGTAATATAGCGAAAGAAAAAAAAAGCGAAGTGGTTTGAATTTCTCGTACAATGGGGAGAGAAGTCGTAGGATTGATGGGTATTGTGAAAATATTCGGTTATACAATGACAGGGGTGAAGAATTTCTTTTAAGGAAAAGTAGCGAAGTTACGTAATGGAATAAATTTTGAATTGTTACAGTGAAAACTGCGGCGTGTATCTAGATTAAATTAATGTAGCGGCATTAGAGTCGACCCAATTCGAAAAGGAAAATGAAATTGAGAAAGTTGGTAGTTTATCTAAAACAATTTCTATTTAATTAATACGATAATCTAGTAACTCCTACTTAATTGCCAGTTCGCGTATCTTATTAAAAAGTGAAAAAGAAGAAAACCGAAAACTTGCAAAAATTTTCTCAACAAAGCGCTATAAACCCGTCAATCTTTATCTCATCGAGTGCACATATAATAACCAATAGAAAGTGCACACCCATTTGCGCTGACTTATACGCGTCGAGTTATAATGTACGCACGCACTCTTATAATCGAATCGAAAAGAAATTTGCGCGCGCACCGCATGGCTCTTTGTATTATATATACTCTTGTGCGTCTATAACACCGATCGTCGTTTAATTATCCCCGCGAGAAGTAATAATGATTTATCATTCCTTGCAACGGAGAGAAATAGAGAGAGAGAGCGCAAATGACGCCGGGAGCGTTAATCCGCTACGTGATTGATAAAAGGCCGCGTGCTCAGGCGCGCGAATAATTGATTAGGGAGTGCGCTGAGCGGATCGGATTTATTTTTATCTCGCATAGAGAGAAGGGGAGAGCGAATGTGGAAAATCTGTCGGCTCTAATTGCCGAGGGTTTTGTTATTAAAAATTACTGGGGTGATGAATGGCTTGGTTAATTCGAAAATTGGAGGTTGAAGCGAGAGAGGGAAAAAGAGAGTTTAATTGACGAGTGAAATCAATAACAGCTGGTAGAGGGAAATTGTTTGTTTACGTCGGGTTGGTTTTTTTTTTTCTTCTTTCCTGTGTTAGGTGTGAGAAGGTGTACGCGAGTCGATGTTTTCTGCTGTATGCGAGAATGAATTTAAATTTATGTATCCGTTTCTACATCTATAAACGTATTTTAGATGGAGATAAACACATTTCATGCGCAAGTGACTTTCTTCGCGATAAAAGATATTTTGTAATTCGATTTGCATTTTTTAACATAAAAACGTTTTAGATCTTCTAAGATAAGTTACACAGATAAGGAATAATTCGTAAATTGAAAAAAAATTAAAACGTTTAAATGATATCCAACGAAGAAGAAAACAATTTAAGATTGTGTGAAAATTTTTTATTCACATGGAAAAATAAGGTTCGAAAGTTTAGCTGTGACGATTTGCAGATACATTAATATTTAAATACTTTAGCCGTACTTATTCCTCATCGAAGTTAAAGTTTTGTCACAAAGTTTCTTGAACTTTGCAGTAAGAAATTATGATATTATAAATTTTTAATAAACACTTCTACAGTTTGAATTTTAGTTATTCCACAAACGTATTCGGACTGAAAGTCATATGAGCCTAAATTACCGTCATAAATACTGTTTTAATTTGACACTAAAACGCCTATGAGCTGCTACTGATACTTTAACAACTCTCTTTACATTTCTCTATGTAAATTACGTTCCTCTAATCATAAATCACTCTCCAGCTTTCACAAATTTTCTTCAACATTATTCCGTTTCGTTCCGTAGTAAAATTACCTATAATTTATATCCACGTCCTTTATCCCCATCTATCAATTTACAAAACTTGCTCCGATACACATCCAAACAAAAACTCTTATCAATATCAAATTTTCATACCTTAACAAACAACAACAAGCCGCGACAACTTTGTAAACTCATTATACTCCCGCCCTTTATCTTCAACTTCAACGCAATCGATTCCACAAAACTCAGTTCTTCGAGAAAAACAAAATGCGCATTAAACGCAGTACACACGTATACGCGAGTTATAACCTTTCATACTGCGCCCAGTTTTTCAAGTGGCAACTGCGGCATATATATATATATATACACACATACGCGCGAAAGATCAACGATTGCACGCGTGTTACTTATACACAAAGCCCCGCGCGCGAGGATATTGGAAAAGTTCACGAGAGCAGCAGCAGCTTGCAGCTGCAACACCTGCGCGAGATGCCCTTGGACTCGCATGCGCTCGCACAGGCAGTACTGTATACGTGTGTGCATAGGTATATGACTTTTTCTCGTTTTACCGCTTTTCTGACCGCGTCTTCATTTTTTTTTTGTTTGTTTGTTTGCTCATGGTTGGCTTTTCGAGTGGTTCACGAGAAGCGAGCGGTTTTATGTAAAGGGATTTTACGGTATTTGAAATGGCTTTATGGTGTGTATATATATAGGGCCTTACGCGAGCAGGTGATGGTATACTTTGTTTTAATTAAAAACGTGAATTTGTATAAGAACTTTCGAAAAACAAACTAATACATAAAGTGGTTGAGTAAAACAAAAATCCTAACAACCTGCTACTAGAATATAGAACAAATTACTTTCGAGTTAAATAAATATATACGAAACTACTCCCTATATAGAAGCGCACGCGGTTCTTCGATCGCGACGACGGTACTACTATACGCGTACAGCAAGATATACGAACGCAATGGTCTTTCTAGTATACCGGCTCGTATTGAACTCCTATATAGCCTTGAAACGAGCACTGAACTGGTTTCGTGCCATACAAAACATGCGTATCTCTCTCTCTCTCTCTCTCTTTCTCCCTTTCACGCACGCGTATTTATTGAAATTAGTACTTGGAAGTGGACCGTTCAACTGCGGCCTATGTTCATATATACAATTAACCTATTTTTGCGTCATTACGCGCGCGTATCTTCTTTGCAAATACCATCTTCTTCCAATGCTAAAAATCGAACGACTGCCTCATCTTAGCCCGTTGTAATGGTTTTAGTTTATATACTGTTCACTCGTTCAACGCGTACAAAGTTGCCGACAAACGTTGCGTCGATATACATACTGCATTTCCATGAAATGTAACATACCTTCTGTCCGTTGAGATCGGTAAAAAATTTGGTAAAACAAATTTCCCAACGTCTTTTACTTTTTATTCCAAAAAAAAGGTACGTGCGTATATATACACATTATACTCATAACCTATTTACTTATTCATATCGGTTGCAGGATATCGCGAGGAGAACCCACCCAAACGCGTATACCTTCGCGAGACAAGTCCCTATACGCGCATACCTCCTTTATATCCCCCTGTCCTAATCTTTCTCCATAATCGAAAACTCTTTGCTCGCAAGCGCGCGCATCTGCCCTGTAGGCACGCGCGCTTGCTCTGTCCCAATTACCCTTAATTATTGCGTCGCGCTACCGATCACGCTGCTAGATAGTCCTTTTCCGTTTCTCCCTCTTTCTCTCTCTCTCTCTCGTTTCTTCTTAGATGCTCGTTTCTTCGCGTATACATATATAAATATATATGTATATATATACGCATGCACGCGCCCGCCACATTCCACCGATATTTATATGTGAAGGGAAGGAGAAAGAGAGAACGCGCACGCGCCACGCGTACGTGTATGTGTTTTTCCGTTTTTTTTTTCTTTCTTCGTCTCCCTTCGTCGCTTCTTAAAGAGTGTTTCCGCAATTGTCGAGCGAACGGATGGGGAGTATGTGTTTTATAAGGAGCACTGTGAAGAGTGCGTTAATTGAATTGACCTAGTGCGTTGATGGAGATGGCGCGTGCGCGTGTGCAACGTTGCATTTTATGGTTTTAATTAAAACTGTATAGTATAGTACTGACGGAGTAGGAAACGCTGATGCAGTTTTAAAAAGTGTCGAGCTATTTTTATAGCTCGTGGAATTGTTGACTCATAATAGTTTATTCAACGGAATTTTACACATTTTACACAAAATTTTAAATCCAATAGTTTAAAAACTCACGAAGATCTTAAAAATAACCTTGCACGTTAGTATCGGCATGCCTTTTCATTATTTCTAAATTTCTTCACGATCCATCCGCCATATACTATACCCGCCCCTATACGTATAAATTCAAAGCATCCCTTTGAAACAGCAACCACGCGCACACTCCAGCCCTACAGGCATAGCATTCCCTTCGCATTCCACTGTTCACGCATGCGCTCTCTCTCTCTCTACTAAAATATTTAATTCAACCGCATACCAATTAAAATAAGTCTCCTAGATAAAGAAAAAAAAAAGAAAACAAAGACCATAGCGCAGAACCCTCTCTCCACTGTAATTCATACGATCGACAAAAGAACAGCGCGTTCATTAGACCGTGGCGCATGCAAAAAAGGGCTGCACTGCTGTAGATTTTCAAAAAGAGAACCGCTCGCGCGACAAAAAAAAAATGAACGAGAGTGAGAGCTTCATTAAGAGAATAGAACGCGAGGGTTGCACATACATATACGCACGTGAGAGCCTTTGTCTCCATGCCGCGATTTATATACGCAGCAGTGCTAGCCTTAAACGGATCCCACTTTCTATGCATATATATATATATATACACACACACACACACACACACACACACACACACACACACACACACACACACACACA
>JAYJLV010062023.1:0-17267 GCA_036873485.1 Torymus texanus
GCGAATTCGCTCGAGTATATCGACATACTTTAATTTCTTTGGCCGTTGGACATTTATATAGATGTATATATATATATATATATATATATATATATATATATATAGCTGTAGGCGTTACTCATTCTCATTCGAGGCACAATTAAAACTTTCATCATTCTTTATTAACCTAACAAAATTTAACTATTTTGTTTAACTTCAAATACAACGATCAACGCAATACGTAGATAATAAAATATAACTATATAACTTTGTATCATAAAAGACAGATAGATATAAGTTACAAGATTTATTATAAAGAATAAAAAATCGATAACTATTTATATCCTTCCATGCGTATATATATCTATATATACGAGTACATATATACATAACTTTTCTTTTTTATTATTACATTCTTATACTTATATAACTATACTTTAATTTACAAAATCAAATCGACCCTTGATCATTATATGCATATATAACTCATATAATAGTTACAATATATATCGTCATAAACGAAATCCTTTATTTTTCACTGATATCCAACGTCGTCCTCTTCATAAATACCCTTCCCTTTTCATATAACGTGCATTCATATATACACAGCTGCGAATTCCCTCGGTGCTCTCTCTTTTTCTCTCTTGCAGCCAATGTATAAAAGCAAGAAAAAGAGGGCAAATCGACGAAAACCTCTCATCTCTCTCTCCCTCCCTCTCTCTCTCTCTCTTTCGCGAAGGTTCAATCATCAGCGCTTCTTCGAATTTTAATCAGTCTAAACGAGCGATATATACACATATAGCTATATGCATACATCTCGCATGTAAAAAAAAAAATCTTCCTACTTAACCGTCGTCGCGCGCCGGTGCAACCTTTTAATATCAGTTCTCCATATATAATACTAATACTCGCGTCTAAAATGAAACGCGCCTTTATATTCACACATGATGTATACATACACACTATAGCATGAATAACATACATTGCACATTCGTCCGCAGCACTATATATATAGATATACAACCAAAACGAGAAAGAGATAGAGATAGAGATAGAGTGAGTAAACGACACAGCTGGTAGTGTACGCAAGGGAGTGTGGGAGGGTTAAGCCGACCACGTCAAAGGATGCGAGCCTCGGGTAGCTTCTTTCGCGCACGGGCAATTACGCGCGCGCGACGCACGCTGTGCAACGACGAAAATCAGAGCGAGCGGTGTGCGGTAGGTATGTATGTGTGTGTGTGTGTACTTTCTCTCTCTCTCTCTCGGAAAGAGAGAGAGAGAGAGAGAGAGCGCTAGAGCAGAAACATTTGAGTTTGCTATATATATATACATACATACCGGTCCACGTGAAATCAGCGCTGTGTAGCTATAGGTACGAGGTTTACCTAACGCTGGGATTTGCGCTGTAGACTAGTAACTATGTATGTGTGTCTGTGTGCGAAAAGAGCAAAGAGCGCTGGACCGATAAGAGAGAGAGAGAGAGAGTGTGATCTGACTTCCGGAGGGGTCGTGCAATCTGCTGCTTCTGCTGCTACGATGTGTGTGTGTGTGTGGGGGGGGGGAGGTAGGTTTCGACGTGTGTGAAGGCGTGAGATAGAAAAATGTTGAGAGGGGGGAGGAGGAGTTAGGTGACTATGGATAGTGATAGTTTTATTTGACCGAGGATTGGGCTGCTGATGGGTTGTTGAATTGATGAGATGTGTCGTCACGGTTGAGGTGATTTATGGTGGTAGAATGATGGCGGTTATTTTTTTTTTTTATTTTTGAAATGAAGGAAGATTGGTTGATTTTTATATAAGGTGTATAATTCGAAGTATTATAGGGTAATACTGATTTTATATGTTCGTTAGAAAATTTCTATTTCTCTTACTAGAGAAGTTAAGTGCGTCGATTACATTGCGGTTTATTAGTTTTCATTCATCAACCGTGAAAACTGTATATAATCATTATACGTGAAATAATATTTAACTCATTTATTACTACATTAAATTAAAAGTCTATTTACTTCACTTATACGTAGAAAATCTATGTAATACCTCTAATTCAATAGTTCATATTATATATAGAGAGATACCGCAGCATTAGCAGAGCATAATACAAAACTCACGAAAGCATTCATATTTTTTTTTTCAAAACACTACGAGAGGGAGAGGAAGAGAGAGGGACCTTTTTATTCCCATTGTTCTGTTCTTTGATTTGAAAAATGAACCAGAGTGGCCAGCTCGGACGATTCACCGTTAAATTTATAGCAACCAAAGGCGGAAATCATACATAGATTAAAAAAGTAGAGTGTAAGGGTGGATGGAGGGGATCCAATTTTCATAAAAGTGACTTAATTAATCACTCCCTCGTTCACTTTTGCGTGCTTGAATATAAAAAGGAGATGAAAATTCTTTGGTAATTTAGGGGGAACCGACACCGTGGTTCTTCGAAATAAGAATTTTAAACGATATACGGTAGGTGTAGGGTTGTTTGAATGAGATTAAAATTGGCATACTATTAAAATTAATTATACCACGTGGGGTTTAAAGCGAATTAAATCAAATATTTAGAGTAATAAAACGGTTTGACGGTATGTAGAGAATGTAAAAATTACCAAATTTAAGAACTAGTAGTGATAAGTAAGAAAATACAAAAATATTGTTTTAAATAATTAAAAGCAGACACGTTCCTAATCTAGTCAAAGTTTGACTCTCAATTGACTTTTTGCATGATACTCTTAAAACCTAGAGTAAAGAGTTTCTTTTTAAATTAGACATATCTTTATTACTTTACAAATGAGCTCACACACAGTTCACATACACGTGAATTAAAAAAGAAACACTTATATCACAACCTAAAATTACAATCTTTTCTTTTTAAAACAGCTATACCTTTCGGCAACCAAGTATCAGATAAGCCAATGAAATTTCTCGCTTAAAGAATGACAAAACGTAACGTCGTACCAGCCAATGGCAGAAAATCAAAATTCATCGAACGCGTACTCGAGGCGATAGCTCGACTAGCCGAACGGAGTGGTTCTAGTGCGAAAGACATACTTGGATGGTTGCTCAGTCAAGCCAAGACACCCGGTAGGAACGTTACTGTCCAGGTGAGAAACGAGGAATCTATATAATAGTTTTTACGCCTGTATTGGCTGTTTTAAGGGGGATGCAGAGATTTTCAGTCGGTTGGTTGTGAGAATACTTTGTAAAATTGAATTTGTTGCGCATGAGGATTTTTTTGTTTTGTATCAAGTCATTTCTAAACGGAAATAGAGATCGAACGGTGGGTCCAGTATAGTGCGGCAGTAGGATGAAGTGTGGAGAAAGAATGTGGTGTAATGGAAAATGGTAATATTACTGAGATTGAAACCTTTTTTTTGTTTAAAAAAAAAGAAAAATGTTTCGTAAGTTGTATATAATGTTTTATTCAGAATTGTAATGGATAAATTTTACTTTTCTTTTAAATACCATCGTATAGTAATACTAGAAAAGTGAAAAAAGGCAACAGATAATACCTGTCATAATTTCTAGATTTTTAATTGAAAGATCGAACAAATTTTGTGGGCTACTTCACGTTTAATTGAGAAAACGAAGCATGGCGGAATCAAATTTTCTCATTTCAGTAATTGAATGAATCGATGCGCGTTCGAAATTTTTTGCAAAGTCACAAGGGTTTATTAAATCGTTCGTTATATAGTTTAAAAGTGCACACGCGTTATTGGTACTATATTTTTCGTATATTACTATTTTATCCATTTTTTCGTTATTTATCAGAGAATTTCGCAATAAAATCCATATGAGAATCAATATTGCAATTATCTATTTTTTTCTCTTTAAAATTATAATTTACATTATTTTTGTATTATAAAAATCAAATGCCATTACTTGCAAATATTTTTAATAGTTTAAAACATATTAAAATTTCAGAAAAAAAGACGGAAACTTCTATTATATTCTGTTTAATATGTTAGGAAAAATTCTAAATGATTTTGGAAAGATGACCATAATTGTAGTAAAGCCACCACAGGCTATAAAACCCCAAAACATTACCATAATTTATTGGAAATTTTACCAGAATCTTAGTAATTTTTTCTATAATTATGGTAAAATTTCCTACAAATTATGGTAATTTTTTATGTTCCTACAGCCTGTGGTGGCCTTACTAGAATTATGGTAATTTTTCCAAAATAATTTAGAATTTTTCCTAACATTTTTTTCTCAGTCTATAAATTCCATTAAATAACAATTACACACCCTTTACATGGTAAATCCTTACCCTCAGTTACTTCCTAAAAATTATCATCTGCACACTCACTCATATAACATCCAATCCAAAATCCAACCAATTTCTCTAACCCGTTCGTATCCTACCTTCTCCCTTCATCCTTTCTACTTGCCGAAATCCTTACCTCAACACATCCATAATACGTGTACGAGTCAGGTACAGCAAGCCCTACGGCAAGCAGTGGCTGCTGGTATGTTACGACTACGCGGTGGTCGTTACAAGATCCGTTGCACTACTGCCGCTCCTGTTCGTTCATCACTACCACCATCGCCTTCACCACCATCGCAACCGACAGCGAAGAATACGACAGACGAGAAGCGGAAGAAATCAACGGATAAACAACGTAAACGACGGTCTAAACGTGATAAGAAAGGTACGTGGTATTATTATTATTATTTTTTTTTTTTAAAGCTCGCGACCTTACATTTGTGTTTATTAATTCGTTATGTATATATATGTGATGGAATGAAAGTTTATGTATATATGTGTACAGTAATATACGCGCAGTACGTTTACGGCTGGTAGGATTTAAACAAGCGCGCCCGCGCGTACATGTGCGACTGTGGAACGCTTGAGTTTATGATATAGTGCGTAGAAGGGACTAGTGTGCTTGGATTATTAAATTAGTAGGCTGCTTTTTCGAGAGTATATAGTGTAGTGTATGTATGTGTGTGAGGGTGGGTTTCAAAGACGTTGTGTGGTTATATACATTTCATGATTTTTCATCAATTTTTCATGATTCCTTTGTTCTATTCAATTTTATGATGTATTCGTGCTTTTAGTTTAGAAATGTGCTGCTTAAGTTCGCGGTATTATATATAGTATTTGAAAGAAGTTTGTCCTCGTGCCAAAATCTTATTAAATTTGTCCTCTATTTATTATATACGCAGTTTTCTTTAATTAACACGAGTTTTTTTTATTCATTATATAAAAATAATGTTTATTTTATTGTGACAATTTCAGAATGTAATATATAGGTTTTGACTTTTATATAATTAATGGATGTGAGAGAAAGTACATAAATTTGATCATACTTTAATTTTATAGCATATTAAAGTTTTGTTGCGACATCGAAGATACTTTCTTTCATATTTAAGATATTGAAAAAAGTTCGGAAAACTTTTCAATGAAAGTGGATGGTACTATATTAAAATATACACAGTAAACAAAAATCAGCCTTCTGACCTGGCTTATCTTCGAAAGATTATTATGAGATAAAAAATATATTGGATGAATTATAATATAATTATATTTTTATTCTTTCTCAAATAGATATATGTTGTCATTATATACCTACGATAATAACAAATAAATATATGATATTTATTTAACCTTTTTTTTCATTATCAAAATGAAATTCGAGCCCATTTAACGATAAATTGTGGGGAAAATTAGTACTTAAAAGAAGAGGGCTTAATCAAAGTTATTTTTGCAAGCTAAAAATAATTAAATTAAAAGTCAACTTGAAACGCATAATCGAGATGAAACCAATTTAACCAGACGTTTTTCAATGAATTCCACACACACACTGTCTCTCTTTCTCTTCCTCTCTCTCTCTCTCTCTCTCGTTTTCCTGAACAACAGAGATTAAATTTTTCGAATCACCGTTGTTCGAAATCATTGACCCAAAAAATTCCTTTGCGGTTAGCTTCAATCAAATGAAACCCTTCACACGTACGTATACAAATAGACAAAATAGGCAACATATTGATACATTACCACTCCAGATAATCACGGCGCATACTGACCATTGACGTTATTCAGATGGAATATATATTCAAAATTTAAGACTTCAAAAAGATTTGAAGTATTAAATTTAATTTGATCTGTGTTTCAAATTAACAACTTAAAATTTATAACAAAATAGAAAATGAATATGACAAAAAAAGAAAAATATGGTATAGCTTTTTCCACACTGTACTATTGTGAGTACAACTAAACGTTATATCATAAGTATAATAATTATATATTACAGGTACATTTAAGAAAATTTTGACTGAAAATACAACGATACAATGGTTTATATTAGTAACTTTATTATAGAATAACCGTTTTTTGACACGTTTTTATTGAAAGAAAAAATATTCCTATATAATGTGTTACTTTTTTCTACACCACATGAAACGTGGGTATGCGCAAACTCTGATCGAGTTCAGTCTATAATACTTATATAATGCGTTGAAATAAAGGAAGACGTTAAATTTACAAAATATTTAGCAATGAAAACATAATGAGTGTAATAATTATTTCAATATATATTCTATACACTCTCTTCCAGATCCGAACACCAAACGAAGCACTACCAAACCTTCAAGCTCAAAACGTTCGCCCACTAACATCACCACTCCTACCACTACAACCACTACGAAGAAAAGTAAAAAAACGAAACCTCGACCGTCCAAGTAACGTTTGCCGAAAAAAAGTGTACCACCCACATACTGTGTCACAACCATCACATCACGAAATTTTCGCAACATCGGCGACTACTGCTGTTCTCTTTCGAGTGTATATATATATATATATATATATACAGCACGATTGGCGCGCGCGCATCAAGCTGTCAACGACGATGCGCGCAGGAAAGGGAGGAGAAAAACCATGTCAAGAGCGCGCGTGTGTCTCCTTCTCGACGCGGCTTTCTTTTCTTTGCAGATTGCTTCGATCAGCGGAAAGCTTCGAGAGAGAGAGAGAGAGAGAGCCGAAGAGTAGTACTATATAGAAGAGATTTTTGCCACCGTGAGTATAAATATATAGGTTGTACCCGTCGTAAGACTGAGAAGATGGTTGCGCTGTGCTTTTGAATTGTCAAATTGTATTTAGTTAATAGTGGTTTCGAGGTTTTTATTGGTTACGTGGGTCTGCGAATCGTGTACTATGTTAAATTTGTAATATTGAGATAACTTCCGTGTTCTTATGTAATAAAAATGGTTGGAATGTTTAAATAATGTACTGACACTTGAACTGTCATCTGTGTTTGATTATTCATGAATACATACACATTCCTTGTCGCATATATCAAAGAATTCTAAAAAAGAAAAATATATTCGAATTTTTGACATCCCTCCGAACACAACGAATGAACTCTTAATTTGATAATAGCTTTCTCCAAAAATTCGAGGTGAACCTCCTCTCACTCACTCTCTCGTTCTCTCGTCCCTTTCTACAAACTAATACATAAACATGCAACTTCAATTTATACGACTGAATTCGGATTAACTCATCCCCTCCCTCTAGCCTCACGCGAATTAATTTCCCGAGCTTTTTACAAAGTTTACTGGATAGAAGAGAAGAGAAGGAGTAGGGGAAGAGGATGAGGGAGAGAGAGAGAGAGAGAAAAAAAGCCATGGCCCTCTCGGAGCTGTGCCAAAGCCTATACGCGAGCGAGCTTTTGACAAAGGAAATAAAAGTATATATGTATAAATACCGGAAGGGTCCCGCACTTTTTGCCGGAAGGCGGCAAGTTTTGAAGTATAAAGAGAGATTTTTAGCTGCGATTTTTGACTTTTTCGTTGCGTATATATACGTATTATGCGTATAGTATACACAAAAAGATAGATAGCTTTTGTGTATAATATACCGAAATAAATGCGAGTGGATGTTCATTGTGATATGAGACAAAAAGAAGATGAGTTTAATTACGAATAATAATAATATATTACGGTTAAATAATATTAGTGATTATTGAATTATACGCGAGAGTATAATAATTGTAACTTTATAGGGTTGAATATACTTTTTTTTATAATTGAAGAAAGTTCGTTTAATTTTGTAGAACCTTTCGTTAGAGATTTTTTTTAAATAAGTTTCGATAATAAAAAATAATTGAAATCAGATAGATTAAACATGAGCCGGTTAAACATTCGTACCGAGGGGGGAAATCAAATTTCATAAAAGCCGAATCTGATAATCGAATTGTCGTCGTGAGGATAAGAATAGCACGCGCTCGTTAAAACTCGAGTGTAGTGTTTTAAGCATAAGTAGATGCAGATTTTACGTTGAATCTTTTATAATGACTTGCGACTGCCGAAATCTACTGTAATTGTTTTTCATTAAATTTTACCAGTACTATAAGATAGAACTTTATAATTAATGATAAAACGTATATTGATATTGAATGTTTTACCATATTTCGATCAGTTCAATTTAATTTACCGTTTTAATCATTGCAATTTAGAGACGCTGCTGTTATTGTTTTAAAATTTTTCTATACTATCAAATAAGAAATAAGTATTTTTCTGTCACTAACACCTTTTAATGATTTCTAATAAAATAAATTTTTAAGTTTGAACAATCATCTTATTAAATTGTCTGTTCGGCACAATGTAATCGAAGTAGTATTCTAAGCTCTCCCATATAACCACTAACTTATCCCTCCATCTTTCTTTTACTCCCAACTACACAAAAATAAACTTTCTTTCTACTTTCTCATCGCCCGTAACATGCGTAATTATTTTAATCCCCGACGCGACTGAGTCGCATGCAAAAGCAATGTCCTTCTGCATTCTTCAACTTTCACGCTCCTGTGTGCGCTTCTCAATACCTCGTTTTATATTTCACGCAGTTTCCGTTAACTGGGTCGCTTATATACTTCGTTCCTCTATACTATACCCTTTCACTAGATTTTCCTCCCTCCTTCCCCAAAAAAAAGAAAAAAAAATTCAAGACGAGCATATACGGCTGTTATATATATATAGTGTACACGCGCTTTGACGTACTATGTAAATAAATGAGCAACGAACGTATGATAAACCGGCCGGTAAATAGAAGTATATATACCTAATTACAAATATACCGAGTGTGGTTGTGGTAGCGGTGTTTTTTGTCCATGTGGATATGGAAATAGGGTATAGCAGAGGTATATATAGAATGAAGCGGATTTTATTTGGTGTGGATATAAACGCGTGGTATGTGCATCGGTTCGTAATGATGGACGTCGATTACAGTATATATATGTAGAATTTTACAGAAAGTTTCCCCCTAAAGTGGTCGTAAAAACGAAGAAAAACAAAAATTTGGAGACACGCTTCTGAAATAATTTTTTTTTTTATTCTTTGGGTTATAGAAGTGAATAGAAAAATTTGGAACCAACGAAAGCGGTCTTGTGATACTCTTTTATCGTCAAATCAATTTTTCGTATGGGAATTTAACATGGGAAAATTAGACGAAAAGTAGTCATCAATCATTCTCCAATATTAAGATCCCAAAAATACCAACAAATTTTCCACAACAAAGCAATTAAAGTAGAAGAATAGAGCTTTAATTTAAACTAAAGATGGTTAAAAATCGGATAATTCTCTGAAAAGTCACCTGCATTTGTAAATCACAAAAAAACAACGAAAAACAATGAAAATTGTAAGTATTTCGTGAATTTGAAAAAACAACGCTCATTTTTGTTATTTTTTGATATTTCTATTGAAATTCCATTGTTTAGAATTTCACATATATGTGTATGTAAGAGCACGATGGGATTCTGGTTAAGAAAGGTGTGTTAAGAGGGTAGAGTGCGGATAAAATCGAGTTGTATATCACTGTTGTTTTTAAATGCAGAGCTTACTTTTAATGGGACTTGGTTTTTTTAATTAATTAATTTGTAAGAAAATAAAGTATTTGATGCGTCTTTTTAAAATAACGTTGTTTCGTGAACTCGTTGAAATTTTGCTGTCACCCAAAGTGGACCATGTGTGGACACATATTTATAGTTTTAAAATAAAAGCTAACAAACTACAAACTCGTGAATGTAAAATTTATGTAATTTGAACTCCCAGAGCCTGTTCCAAATGCCATCAAAGAACTAACAATGTACTACAATTACTATATACTCGAATCCAAAGTTTCAATGAAAAACTAAATGCACTAACTGAAAAATCTCCTGAACCTCAATTAAAAATTACTATAATCCACATAAGAAAAAACTACCCCAACTCATTTGCTATCGCTACCAACAAACAACAATTAATATTATCGAAAATTTATATATTGAAACTGAGACCTCTTCGCAAAGTATACACCGATCGCTTTAAATATTAAAACCGCAGTTACAATTTTTGGTGATATAGACTTTGACCAAGTGAAATGAAATCTTGTCGCGTGTTGTAACGAGATGATTAAGTCGTGCAAATATAGTCAGGAACGTTGTTGTATAGTATACACGTTGCGTTTGTTTAAGCAACGCGTTCTCATTTCTTTTTTTTCCACTCGCTCGGTACATTTAATTATCCGTTGTAAGAGTGTCACGATGACAGAAAAAACATTCTTTCAAGTCGCGCCGTACTGAAGTTAGGGAAAACCTCGTCGACCGAGGTTCCATCCATAAAACCTGTCGTTCACTTCCTAATTAAGACTATAGCTATATATATATATATATATACACACACACACACCATATTCCCCAGACCGCTAAAAAACAAAAATGGATATATTTGTATCCAACCCCTTTATACCTTCTAATATATACTTATAAAATTCCTCTTAAAATTCATAAACCACCACGCGCGCACACATATACCGCCAATAAAAGCCAACCCGTACCACACCATCTTATAATTCAACCACAACCGCAGACACGATAAGACTATCCTGTACATCCCGCGTATATATAATACGCATATAATCCTTTTTTTCCCAGTATGTATATATATATACACATACCCTATCCCGTTGTCTTATAACCATATATTGCTCGTCATGTGGGTTACGTTGTTATTACTGAAAAAAGCAAATAATAATAATACGCGGCGTGGCGTGTGTACATAAGAGGAGATCCGTGATCGGACTCGCGTGGCATCGGATGTGTGTGCTGACGGAAGGAATCGAGGTCCCCACACGCGCACGGACGATTGCAAGGGTTTCCGGTGGCTGCTGCTCGGGAATTGCGCACTCGGATAAATAATGATCGATCGACAGAGGGACGGGGGGGGGGAAGGGTATATACATATAGGCTTTAAAAGAGTGCGACCTCTGACCTCTTTGCGGTTGTGTTTTAAGGACGTTAAGTGCTGCTGGGTAGGGGAACGGAGTTTTTGAGTTTGTTTGAGGTGTCGCTAGGTATGTAGGGATCGTTAGGGATACGTCGTTGAGCATATTGGTTTTGACATGTGAACGATTGGCGAAGAGCATATTAATTTTTTTTTTTTTGCGATATATATATTGGTAACTGATCTGATTTTCTATCTTGGTAAATCTGTTTCGGAGTTGAGGTTATTCTTTTTTTAATTTGATACGCTATATTTTTAGGGTATTACAAATGGGATTTGATATATTTGTAGGGGCAGAGAGACGGAAAAACAGCGAAATTGGAAGACTGTGGTTTGTTATTACGCTGGGAATATAATATACGAAATCGGACTTAAAACCCGTAAGACAAAATCAATCATCAATTCTGTCGTCGATCTTCTTTCCTAGGAGTTCAGCAACCTATTATAAACATATCTGTCGATATCAGTGCAAGGGGACGTGAATAAAGAGCTCAAGTCTTTATTTCGTCGTTTTCTATCAAGTTGTGAATTAATTAAAAAATATATAGTTTAATTCGAATAAAATTAAATGTTAATTTGTTAAAAAATTAAAAAGTACATTTTTAATAATATGAAGGTCCAGAAGTTTAAAAGAGAGTTAAATAAGTACGGGTTTAAAAATAAATAGTGTAAGGAAAATGTTCACGTGTATATGCTTTTTATTTGATATGTAACCTCATAAACCAGGTTTTCAAATACTTTAAAGTTTTAATTATTTATTATACGTTATTTGTATTTTTCCGCGTATAATTAAGCTTCTAATGCTTGCTACCACAATTTTTTAAATATTTTATTGAAAGCTTATGATAATAGGGTTCAACGCTAAGTCCAAAACAATTATTATAAAATGTTAATTTTTTTAAAGAGCTACTTATTTTTTGAAAATTATGTTCTCATGCGCAGTTATCTGCATTTCCTTTTGGCAAGCGTACCTTAATACGTTAATATTTATATTATAGTACACAATTTTAAGAAATTTTATACGATTACATTTATAGAAAAAAAGTAAATTTTGAAAAAAAAAAATCAAAGTTTTATATGGAAAATATATAACGTTTAAGCGACTAATACACTTATCCTTCGTCTTCTTAACTTCAATCAACGCCCACTGAATTTTCCAGTAGTTCGCACTTTTTCATTGACTATCAATCAATAAAATTGAGATTTACAGTCTATTCAGCAAATTTTATCTTAATCGTTAAGTTTTCATGAGAAGTTGCAGTAAGTACTATAAATTTACATTTTAAATCGCTGTACGTTAATGTCACCCTGCCGCGGAGTTGAAATTTTAACAGTTCTTGCCTAGATTCAATAAATTCTTTTCATTCTTTATAGTGATAATAATTCAATTTTTTCTTCTTTTTAACTGACTTTTACAGCTGTAACCTAAATTACTTTACAAAAGCATTTTAACAAGTGCTATTTTCTGAAACTCGGTTACACCGATGTGAAAGTATATAGTTACTATTGCCATATTTTATAGTAAAATTTACTAATAATGCTAATAATACTAAAAATGTAGTATCAATAACTAATAAAATCTGTATAATTTTACTCAAGAAAAAAAAAAAAAAAAAAAAAAAAATAGAAACCGTAACTATATTTGGACAACTATACGATATATATAGTATAGTAGCGACTATATACATTTTTCTCAGTGTAAGATTGATCAAAACTATTTACTTCAAATTTCAAATGAATTTTTCTTATATATTAAGAATTTCGTATGGCATAAATTAATCGAAAAAAAAAACAATTTTTTCGAATGTTTATTTAGAATTTATTATTCGATTGTTAATTTAAACACATTTTCTAATTTTTGTTTTCAAACATACATTTCAATTTAACGCTTACTAAATATAAAATGACAAAAAATATCACATTAAAAAGTCACAAGAACCTTTACATAATATAATATAATTTTCTAAACATTAATCATAACCGCGCTTTTCCAAACCCCGCCTGCTAATATAATAATCGCGCACTGCATAACGCACCTACCTTGACAAGTTTTAACAACAGGAGCAAATAAATGAAAAAAACTATAACCGAATTCAACCACAGTCTAAACCTTCATCACGTGGTTTTGCACTATCTCACCGGTGCTCTCTCTCTCTCAATCTCTTAGCACGCGTATAGCTAAGTACTTCTACACCGCACGACGGCTCGCGGCGTACTGGCTGCTACTGCGCGACAGCTGACTGACGGTCTGACTCTGTGTATACCACCCCCAAGACCCTATACGCCCCCACCTCTAAGTATCTCTCTCTACTCTGCGCGCGTTCTTTTTCACACGCTCACAAACGCGAATGATGGCTTTTTATGTATGGGGAACGAAAGATCAAACGATGCCTATGTATATAGGTATATATGTATGTATATTGATCGACGTGATGGGTTCTTCTTAAGAGAAAGAGACTTTAGTGCAAGACAATAGGGTCCAAGCGAACTTTAGTAGCTCGCGTGATTTTCCAGCAGTCGTAATGAGCCGCGTGGGAGGAGGAGGAGAAGGAGAAGGTGGTGATTGAGCAAGTAGAAGTTTGCTTGAAGGAGTTTTGATGGACGGTAGGGCTTTCTTTGATTTCGGAAAGTGCCAAGTTCGTCAATGCCAAAATTGCATGGCTCATAGTGAAGATTTTCGTCGTATATGATAACTGTAGTGAGGAGTTTTTTTGTTCTTGTTGCCATTCAAGGGTGCTTTGAAATTCGAACAAGTCGTTGTTCTTTTTTTTTTTTGTTTTGTTTTGTACATATATGCGAGGGTGTGACGGAATCATTTGCATTTACATTACACAGGCGCGCATAAGGGACAAAATAAAAAGCTTAAATTTTATTCGGTCTGTGAGCGCGCGGTGTGACTGTAATGGCTATACGTATATATATATATATATGTATATATATTTTTTTATTATAGATTTATTATTTCTGGTGGTTAAAAAAAAAAGAAATCCTCGAATAAACGAGACTACGTTGTATACACCGGGTAATTTATTTCCGTCGTACTGTCACACGTTTTGAGAGGTAAAATTATACATTTTTTTTCAAAATCTTTTCGTATAATTTTCGTCTTTGACAAATCAAACAAAAGAGAGATTTTATGATTTCAAAACTATATAAAATAGTTTTTAATGTACTATACTTCTATATCAATTAGTCCGTTATTGTTGAATCAATGCTTAAAATTACAGCGCATTTTCGTACACTTCGGTGCATTAACGGCCCACTCGCGTTGAAAAGTTTTGAGTCAATCTTGACGAATCACTTACATTTTTAATTACATTCTCAGGCAGTGACCAAAGCAGCTCTTATTAAGTGCTGAAAAACAAGCGATCTTTAATAATCCATTCGAACTTTCTCTAATCGTTGAAATTGAAATATTTTCTTTTACACACACACACGCACAATATTATATCTTAAAATATTGACCTTCAGGCAAAATGAGGTAATGGTCCCTATTTTTATGCTTTTTGTGACATATTTGGCATTAACAAAAGTTCTGACTTTAAAAATTGTAAAAAGCTATCACTATAGAAACACTAAAAAGATGTTTTGTATACCGTCAATCACAAGATTTACTGTATAATTTTTCAACGATTGTTACTTAAAAAGACATACTAATATATGAACATGTCGTCTATACTTCAGGGCACATTAATACATTCTTTTACCCTATATATATAGAAATCTTTCAACTCGTAAAAAATCGAACCTCTCTCAATCGCATATATACATATACATATACATATATAAAAACCTCCTCATTTCTACAACCACTCTCTTAAAAAAAAAAGGTCTCGGACACCAGCTCAGAGGAATCCATCGACGTGCGCGCGATCACGGAGCTAATTGAACTTTGCGCCTCGAGGTTCTCTTCCGCGCGAAAGTACATAACGAACCAAGAGAGAGAGAGAGAGAGAGTCGTGATGACGTGCCTCATGCAGACATTTGAGCGCGTTTCGCGCTGATGCTATGTAGAAAGCCGCAAGGCCTTCGTGCCCGAAGGAAAATCCAGATATAAGTGGCCGAGGCTCGTTGCGATCAGCCACTCGACGGCGTTATACTATATATATACCCGTCCTATCGTACTACTACCCGCATCATCAGCAATATTCAAAACCGTCCGACGTCCGTGTCTGTTGGAGCGTAGTTAGGAAAAGCGTGGGGGGAGAGGAGCTGGAGATATATATATAGATATATATGTAGGTGCATAAGTGGTTTCTTTTCTTTTTGTTTTAGGTGATTTTTTGATGGGGTAGAGGTTTTTGAATGCGTAGGTTTTTGTATATCGTTGGTTCCTAAGAAGACCAACATAACTCAAAAAAGGCCATATTAGAGTATACTAGAGTCAAATAAATTTGTCAAAGATCGGATAAACTTAAAATATACGATTTGTGTACCTCAAGTTAATCGAGTCCTGGACAAATTTATTTTACTCTGATGCAAATGAAAATAGGTTTTCTTTGAGTTGAATTAGTTTTCGTAGTAACCAACGATATATGCTGGAGTTAATAAGGATGTGATTTTTCGGGGTAAAGAGTTTTTTGTGGGATATCGGAGTTGATTTTTGGACAATTAAAACCGTACTAAGGTAGAAAACATTAAAAGAGAAATAACTTAATTTTTGTTACTAACGAACGATATAATTTTTATTAATTAACATATTTTATTTTCTAATTCCATATACTTCGCTGTATTGCAATCATAATCTAATATTTGAAAATAAAGGTAAGAAAAAACGGCATGATTCTGAGTTACAATATACGCTAATACGAGTTTTTGTATAATAAGTCTTTATATCCTTCAGATAACAGAGTTTTTTTTTGGTGTGATCTAGCTAAGACCCGATGAAAGCTTTATAATATGATCAAAAGGGGGGGGCGCTGTGGCTCTCGAGATAGAAGATTTCTGATGCCCTTATCCTGTGGAGAAGAATATCGAAGGGGGGACGGGGGGAGGATGCAGATTAGGCAAGCGACAAAGATCGCGTGGTCAGATAATGGTACAGACGTGTCTTACCGCACCGATCTAATACTACTTGATATGTAATATGCAGAATATTCTTTTGACGGGCGTAATTTTAAAGTTTTTCATTTTTTTTATTATTTGATTTAGAATGTATAGAATCATTTAATTCATATATTTAAGTAGAATGTGTGTTTTAAAAATTTTTTATATTTTATATTTTACAGATAAGTTAGTTGTAAAAGAAGTTACTGTATATAAGGATATAAGGTTATAAAAATATAATTAATCTTTGAAAATTAAATAGATATGTATAATTATCACCTAAAACGATTTAATTCTTTTTGAAACTTTTAGCAAAATTAATTATTTAGTAAAAAATTATGATTATTCAAAGTTTGAGGTTAGCCGAAATTTTGAAATGAAGGTAATTTTATTTTCAAATTTACTTAAAAAATAAGACATGAATAATAAACATACGCATAAACATTTATTTAGATAAAAAACTTTGTTACATATGTACATAAATGTCGAACATTGATGTTTTGACTCACGTTGTTGGGACATAACTACCTTAAGTCTTGATGAATCCCAGATTGTATCTATTAAAATTAATTAAAAAATTTTGAAAAAACACCATATTAAAAAATATTCCAACTACACTTATTTTCCTCATCTCCCAGTTTCATTATTCCAAACAATTCTCTTCATACAACCAAACTTTTTCAGCTTTTCTCTTTGCTTTCCAACACGTTCAATGTACAATTAAGATAAAATACTTGTAATAATCAAGGAAAAATCTTCGTCTTCGCCCTATACATATATACACATCTTCACTAAGAAAAATTAATGAATATATACCCACGCTCTTTCGTTCCATTCATCCATCTTTATACCCAAGAATCAATATTTTTAATGTTCCTGTGTCGCTGACAAAAAAAGTATATGATTGCTCTCTTTATACCTTCCTTAACAAAGATGAACGGTGCAATTAAAACGTGCGCATACGCTTTATCGTTCACCGCTCGCGTACAAATCCGCTGA
>JAYJLV010062034.1:0-17263 GCA_036873485.1 Torymus texanus
CACGTTTTATACTTTTTGAAGGTGAAAGTGAAAATTTTCGGGAAAACTGCCTACACCATTGGAAAGCTGAGGAAAAAGTACGTTACATAGGCTTATCAGTAAATTTTTAAGTACGTTTTAGTATCGTAAACACGAGTTAGAAATAGCATGATTTGACGCTCGCGCGCCGCGCTGGACATCTGACGTGAAACTCATGATATACATGCGTACGTACGCACACGCGTACGCACATGCATACACATATACGCATGAGGTTGCAGGCTTACATATGCATACGCATGCACACCTACAGGAATAAACGAAAATTTAGATGACAATGGTGCGCAGTATGCAGTGCGAGGCATGCTCCGTGCAGCACGCAGTTTAACGCGAGAGCAGCTATCGCACAAGGGGTATAAAATTTCAATGACTTACTGTAAACAGATTTTTACACAGTATACATATTGAACGTAACTCTACTACTGTTATTACATTCAATAATTAAATATATGAGTAATTTCACCAAACTTTTCAAATTTGGGTAATCGAGAAATTGATAAAAAATTAAAAGCACACTTTCACAGAACCTTTTTTCTTCCTTTCTAGACCTACAATAGTGAAAAAGTGGAAGCGTTACTCTTTTTATTTCATAGCCATTTTTTACTGGATAACTCATATGTAAGCTGGAGGAACATCTAGTAGTTCCTGATAATCTTTTCTGTATAAAACTCGTCGGGTTTATGAAATAAGTGAAAAAATACTTATTTGCCAACTTCAACATGGGATGTATTTTTTTAAATGGGATATAATGTATTGATCACGCCACAAAAAGTCACTTTTCGTTGACCTTGTGGGTGTACCAGCGATTAATAGTGTTTTTTAAAACTAGTTACGTTTTTAATAATCATATTTAAAGTAATGTAAAATAAATTCTATAATCGGCACATTAATGAGTAACAGAGCATTTTGTTAGTTATGCTAAAACCAAGAGTTTAGCGCTATAGAAAATAAAGAAGAAGCATAGTCATTTTTTAAAAAGTTATATATACAAAGAAATTCAATTTTTGCAAAAATCTGGTAACCTTTAAATAATTCATTATGTAAGTTGTTTATTAATAGGCTCACATATCTGCAGTTGATTTCTTAAAATTACATATTGAAACAGTTGTAAGAAAACCTGTGTAGAATAATTTAATAAATAGTCATGTTTTTAATCGCTTAAAGAAGATAATAATTTGTACGAGTACCACTTAACTATGCCTTTAATTTTGGCCTTTCTCTTTACCATACGTAATTTGTACCATTCTAACTCGGGTTTTGGTACTAAAATAATGTTCGTCTAACACCATTTAAGAAATCTACCCTTTACAGAATTCCGTATATTGAGTATATCTAAAGCTATCAAAGAGTAACTCGAGTTTTAAAAGTATCGCGGAATTACTCATATGTACTCCTTCGTACAATATATACAGTGATGACAATTTGTAGACTCTTGTGACCTTGACGCTAAAATCGTATACGAGTCTAGAAGCATTCAGTGACAATCGTGAGTCGTGCTCTCTATGTTCTCGTATCTCTTCTTTATGCCGATATTCCCACCTTATCGTTCACGATTCTCCGAACTCGGGATTATTTTAATTGCGTTCTCCGTATACCCGCTGCTTCCTTATACTTACAAATTTTAAAATCGTTAAATTTTTGGTAAAACTTAAATTCACGAATGCCGATGACCTGATTGACCCTACCATAGCTTCTCGTGAGACGGAAACCTTTTGATTTCAGCGTGCGATAATCAAAATAATTTGCGTACAATTTACTGCGCATCTTGCGCTACATCAATAAAATTTAATATTTTTTACTCTTTAAAGAAGTTTTAGCGTTCATGTGAGCTATATTTAAATACGCAATATTATGAAAAATTCGAAGAAATTGAATACGTAGTACTATGATCCTTAGAAATTTTATATCTTTATGCAAACTGTAAATAAACGTACTAATGGCAAAACAAATTTTGTCAATAGTTTCTGGAATTATAAAACAGCAACATTGTAGCTTACCAAAAGAGTATCAAATTACAACTTTTTCTTGTCAACAAGTCCTCTGCATTAACTTTGAGAATTTTTAAGTGATATGTATTTGCGACATATCAAAGGGACCGCTTTGATCAACATTTCCTAGAATTTTTTTTCGATAACGGTAATAAATAGATAGGAATGTAAATAAATACATGTTTATATTTTGTTTTTTACACAGTTATTGTGTTACAGGCTGTGTTTGTCTTCTTTGATTATTGATGAATTCTTCGTACCTCATGATGTCGTAAAGGGTACTTACGAGTATATCAATAATTTTTATAATTTATGATAGGATAAACGTCAGAGAGGTATCAAATTACATCCCTTTCATTGTCAACAAACTCTACATGTTAGCTTTATTGATTCCTTCCGATTCATGGCATCATAGCTCGATAAGTTGGCATCCTACCTTAGCGATCTGTGTATTCTCAAAAAGGAATTCTCCTAACTGCCTAGTGATAAATTCAAATTATTACAAAGAAAAGGGGTCCTCCCTTACAATTTCTTAGACTCTGAAGAAAACCTGAATATATCAGAGTTACCGTCAAAAAGTGATTTCTACAATAGATTAAATGATTGTGAAATATCAGATGATGACTATAAACATGCTCAACGGGTATGGAAGGAATTTAACATCTCAAACTTAGGGGAGTACTCAGATCTCTATTTAAAAACCGATGTATTACTATTATCAGAAGTATTTGAAAACTTTCGAAATAGTTGCCTCAGCACATATGGACTGGATCCTGCGCATTACTACACAGCACCAGGTTTAACTTGGGATGCAATGTTAAAGTATACAAAGATACAGCTTGAACGGCTTACTAACATTGATAAGGTTATGTTTATCGAGCGAGGAATACGAGGTGGGGTAAGTCAGTGTTCCAATCGCTATGCCCGAGCCAATAATAAATATATGAGTGATTATAATGAAGATAAAGATTCCAAGCATCTCATATACTATGACGCAAATAACTTATAGGGTTGAGCAATGCAATAATCGATACCTTAAGCTAACAAAAAAGTAGTCGGATTAATGAAGGATGAATGTAATGAGCGCATCATGACTGAATTCGCTGGGTTGTGTAGCAAGAGGTATAGTATCCGGATAGACGATGAAGATAAAGTAAAGAAAGTCAAAGGAGTGGAAACTGCCGTTGTTCAAAAGAACATCACGTTTGATGACTACGTAGAGTATCTGAAGAATTTGTCAACACAATTTAGGGAACAACGTGTTATTTGTTCTCGACAGCATAATGCATTTACTCAGAAGCAGGTGAAATTAGCTTTGAGTTCATATGATGATAAGAGGTATTCGATACCAAATGAAACATATACTTTATCTTGGGGACATTATAAGATATCAAAAGTTGATTAATTGTATAATCTATATTGTAAATAAGTTATTAGAATGTAAATAAAAGACTTTATATTTAATATAATGCATATTTATTTAAACCTGTACAAATCTGATTTGTTTATCCAACTATTATATAATCTATCAAATCCCAAATATTTTACACAAACCTTATTTCCCCTCTTCTTAAGCACCTTCTCCACAAGATAGACGTCTGGATATTTAACTTTGAGAACTCTTGTTCGCAAAGGCCACCGGGTCGATCTTGATAGCCTTTTAAGCTATAAGTTACTGGCATTGTGGGTATTAGTTGATCCACCGTAAAAATCTCTGTTGACCAATTAGGTGTGTAGCCTTTCTCGAATACTTGTTTAATCTTGCTCACACGAAATTTATCTCTAGTCTTAAATTTCGGCTTCTTCGTGACTTTAGCCTTGTGAGTAAATCTGTTGAGTACTTCTGCTTTATTAGTCTTTGTCACATTTTTAGGCTTCATTCCAATGGTGCGATGTTTGCTGCTATTGTAAATTTTCAGTAAATCAGACAAGATATCAAGCCATTTGTATTTGCGATACAAGCTGAATTGCAACCACATTTTTTCCTTGAGGGTACGATTAAAACGTTCACAAATTAATGCTTTAAGATTACTGTACGTTGAATATAGATTGATTCCACAACGCTGCATGAGACGTTGAAATATGCTGTTGTAAAACTCGATCAGTTTGTAAATATTTTGATATTCGGCCTTGTTGCAAGATTGATTCCATTGCCTCTGAAACGTCGTTGCCAATTTTCTGCTTCACAGGAACAGCCCATGCATATTTGGAGATATATCGATGATAGTAAGCATGTATCTATAGCTCTTGTTTTCTTGTGCATAAGGCTGCATTTCCACTTAATCGGCTTGCCAAGTTTCATCCAAGCCACGTATAATTAATCTTCTACGCTGGTAGTTACGTCGAGCTGACTTATGAAGTTCTTTAACTACTTGCTCCTCCATTATTTCAATCGCTTGTAATTTTCACGTTCAGGTAGAGAACTAGTATTAGGAGAAAATTTATTTATAAAATTTGTCCAGTGTGCATCATTCTTTTGTTTATCTTTTCGACTATTGTCAACAAGTTTTGTATATGGTATATTGCTTTTTCCAGCACTAGTTGATTTATCCAGCTTTATAATTAAAAAGTTATCTGTAAGTACTATAATCAATGGTAGCTGTCTGAATATGTCTTGCTATTTCCAATGACTTTCTACGACTAATTATAAGTTGATAAAGTGTAGCATTTATATAGTTTTTCCATGTAAAGGCTTAATAAAACTCCTTAACTACCTACTTCCTCATCTTCTATTTTATGCAATTTTGTTACTTTTCTATGTTCCGTGTTTTGTAATTTTAATATTTTTTATCAATTTCATCTCTATGAGCCTCAATGATAACTTCCAAGTCATCTAATTTTGATCTCAAGTTTGCTGTTACTTCATACAGTCTTCTAATTTCCATTCGAACTATAGGCTGTACGGTATCTAGATTAACAGCATCACCTATTTGGTTAGGTTCAGCAACATTACATAATCTCTTGTTATCAATGTCAAAGTGACCGTCAGCAGTACCTTTGTATCCAACACTAGGAGGTTCTCGATTACCTTCCACAGCACTCAGCTGTCTTCCAAACACATCAACGCTCATTTTGAGACTGAATAGAATAGGGAAAATACCTCCTATTATATAGTCTTTCTCAAGTATTGCTTTATTTTATATGCAAGTATTGAACTAATAATTTCACTCAATCTTTGAACTCGCATTTTAAAACTTTCTCGCTCACGTGCCATTTGCTCCCACTCTCCATGACGTACTGCTTGGCTAGCATAAGACTAAACATACATTGTATGAACTACTGGAGCATGAGAGTCAAAATGTACTGTCTTCATATTATGCTACCTGCTTCTCGAAGTTCTTCAATACTTGAGTGTATTTTATTTGTATGACTGTGATTGCCAGCTGCAAACTCAGCTGTTAATAAGCGAAGACGATCTACCAATTTGTTTGGATCATCCTAGTAGACATAATCGGTAAGTATTGTTTTAGCAATCTTGTATCGGGGTAAAAGACCATTTCCTGGCTTAGGTGAATATCATAGCGACTTGTTGAAAATCGTTGAAATGTAAGTTTATACTTGTTACTGGTAGAGCGACGAATAGGCTGGTCTTCTTTGTAATCCTTTCTAAACGCATTTGTCACTTCAATGATCTTTCGATAATTTTCAATGTCTATGGAAGTAATGTACTTTGCATTAGGCTGCTTTTTGTAAATAAGTTTAAGTAAACCAGCAGTCTTCGGATATTTCACTGCTTTAACTATTATATAAACTTGTGTAAAATTCACTAATGAATCACCGATTTTTATTACATCATTATCATTTGCAAGATAATACAATGATAAATACTTTTCATTATATGTTGGAGATACCTCTTGCACTTCTAACTCACTTTCAGCAATATAGAATGATATATTGTATGCTTCTCGTACACTTTCATTTAGACTACTTTGCTTTGAGCTATCTGAAAGATTATCAGGCTCCTTCGCGTTATTTGCTGTATGACTTGGCTCCTCTGTTGAGTTGTGCTGCTCATTGCTAAATTCTTCTTCAGGTAACTTTTTTGTTTTCATAGCTCTTACAAGTGCTCCAAGAGGATCAGTGATAGGTTTAAATGTTTCATCCAAAGCCTTATCAAATATATTCTTATTCTACTGCAAGAGTTTATATTTTTGTTTAACGGCCTGTCTAGACTTTTCCAATTCACTTAGTACACTCTTTTCACGTTGAAAATTTGCCATGTTAGTGTTTTGACGCTTGAAAGTAGACTGTTCAATTTACCTTCAGTCTCACGTGCTTATAAGGAAGTTGTTAAAATTTTTTCTGTATCTACCTTTGTCAAGAGGCCTCTCCCTGTCGATAACTAAGAAACCATGCTTATCATCATTCCAACATTTTGAGCATAGTTCTTTGAATTGTTAATAGGTTAAATCTGTATTTACATGATCATCATATATATGCCTTAGATTCATATAATTAAAAGTTTTGGAATATGAGCATATGATTGGCAAAGATAGAAGCAGTCCAAGTTTTTATGTCTTCCCATGCAGAAAAAATTCTTTATGTTGTCTTGCTTCTCACAGGCCACAACATCGAATACCATAATATAATTTGGTAGTACATCACCTACTGATATCACTGCATCATGTTCTCTGAATGGAAAATATCTAATTCCCTCTGTGCTAGAAGCTTATACTTTGGTTGCTCCAGCGACTTTGAATATACATAAGCCCACTCGGGTGTATTAGAAGAGAAAGTAAGGCATTGATTTTTCCACAGTTTGATAGACCACAAAATATCGCTCGAATATTTTGCCGTTCAACTAATGGATCAAAATTAATTACTGGTAATTTGACGTTCTGTTCTCTGAACTCCATGTTCACAATGCCATGTCTCAAGTGCGACTGTTCATTCAGCTATAAATATTTGGTTTATAATCGTACTGGTTTAGTTTGTCATTACCCTTTTACATGGTAACATCATGATTGCACACAAGAAACAGCATCGAAAACATAAAGGGGAGGGTTTAGTTAATAACCTCAACAGAAAAAAACAAAAGCATCAAAAACGTAAGGTTTATCTAATACCCTTATCAATAAGATTCCATTTAAAATGCATCTACCTGGATATCAGTTCTGTGGATCTGGCACCAAACTAGCAAAACGTTTTGCCAGAGGTGATCCTGGAATGAATCCTCTAGACGCTGCTTATAAAGAGCATGATATTGCCTATTAAAAAAATAGCGAAAACGTGGAAGCTAGAAATATGTCAGATAAAGTTTTAGCAGACAAAGATTGGCAGAGAGTTCTCGCAAAAGATGCGAGTCGAGTGAGAAAGCTGCTTCGTATGGTGTGACAAATGCCATTAAGTTAAATTCCATGTTTAGTATGGGCTTAGTAAAGAATAAGAAGAAACGATCTGTAACTCTTTCCAGAGTAGTAAAAGCAGCCTCGAAGTCTGCACTTTATAGTACGAATACTCAGGAGGCAATTCGCAAGGCTCTGTAAGGAGCAAAAAATGCAATTAAGAAAGCTGGTGGTAAAACTCTCGTTCAAATTCCACAAGGGCTACCAGTTCCAGTAAAAGCCGTTCGATTTCTTCCTTTACTTGTCCCGCTATTCGCAGGATTAAGTGCTGCAGGAGCACTAACTGGTGGTGCCGCAGGTATTCTAAAAGCAAACAATGCTAGCGGCGCCGAACGTCAACTCGAAGAGACTCAGAGGCATAATAAAAAGATGGAAAACATTGCTTAAGGTAGAGGTCTTTACTTTAAACCACACGAGAAAGGTTATGGTATCCATCCCTTACAAAGGGCGCGAAGTGGCTAAAAGAAAAAGTTCGATATAAAACTACCATAGAGGGCGCTAACCGATGCTGGTCTATTGAAATATGCTCGGATTTTAAAAGTTCACATTTTCATGGAGTATTTATGAGAGATGATGATGATGATTATTTATTATCATGATTTATGATATATCTTAAAAAGGCTCCTGATGTTGTGTACTTCGATAGTTTTGGTGACTTGCAGCCACTATTGGAGCTTATGAAATATCTTAAAGACTAATATTCAGTATAATCCTGAATGATATCAAAATTTCAATACATATATATGAGGCGTTTCATGTTAAATTCCCCAGCGATGCGCACGAGCGTCAAATCATGCTATTTCTAACTCGTGTTTAGGATACTAAAACGTACTTAAAAGAATTTACTGATAAGCCTATCCAACATACTTTTTCCTCAGCTTTCCAACGGTGTAGGCAGTTTTCCCGAAAATTTTCATTTTCACCTTCAAAAAGTATAAAACGTGTTATATCTCAAAAGGTGTATTTTTAATATTTTTTGACCCTCTAGATCGAAAGCTGAGCATGTTTTACGTAGGAATAGGTATTATCCAAAAAGTGTCCGAGATGTTTTCTGCGAGAAATAGAAGACGAAAGAGTAAGCGCAACACGATTCAAGTGAGCCAGACGTCAGGCGCTAAGGCGGAGAGAGTCAGCGCGCCGTATTTCGCGCAGAAATAGCGCTGTATCTACTCTTTCGTCTTCTATTTCTCGCAGGAAACATCTCGGTCATTTTTTGGAAAATACATATTCCTACGTAAAAATGCTCAGCTTTCGATTTAGAGCGTCAGAAAAATATTAAAAATACACTTTTTGAGATATAACACGTTTTATACTTTTTGAAGGTGAAAATGAAAATTTTCGGGAAAACTGCTTACACCATTGGAAAGCTGAGGAAAAAATACGTTGAATAGGCTTGTCAGTAAATTTTTTAAGTACGTTTTAGTATTGTAAACACGAGTTAGATATAGCATGATTTGACGCTCGCGCGCCGCGCTAGGGCACTTGACATGAAACGTCTCATATGTGGCCATCCTTGTCTAAAATTTCTCTCTAAAGCTATATAAGACTGCGTAATGCTAGACACAAAGTTTAACCAATGAAAATGGCTATTTCGGTGTGTTTAGACCGCTAAGCATGATTTTCGGCTTTGCCGAAGACTATCTTAAAATTTTAGTCAATGTTAAGCATAAGTTAATACTCATAAGATCTAAAAATGATGTGAACTCAGTCATTCAAACATCAACTGCGGCAGCAGGTGCTGTAGCTGCTTATGAAAATTTTAAAATTGATCTTGTAAAAGTTGAATGGTTCATGCCCTACATTATTATTTCTGACAAGCAAAAAATACATCTATTCAACTATCTGGAGAAAAATAAGTATATAGCTATGAGTTTTCGTACATGGGAATTGTATGAGTATCCACTACTGCCAATCACCTCAAAGCACGTATGGAGTGTGAAGACGCCAAATCAGCTGGAGAAGCCACGCTTTGTCATCTTAGCCTTTCAAACTAATCGTAAAGGACAGAGAACTGCTAATGCCAGCCGCTTTGATCATTGTAATATAAGCAATATAAAACTCTTTCTCAATTCGCAATACTACCCTTACGGGAACTTAAATCTTAATATTGAGCAGAATAAATATGTTATATTGTACGATATGTATGCCAGTTTTCAAATCAGTTATTATGGTAAAGATCTGAAGCTGCTAGTACAGAGATAACAGTGCTAATCTCTTCAAGACAAGACACCAGTAAGCGGTGGAAAGTTCACGCACTTGTACTACCGGAATTCACCGATTATAATTCATTTACGCAGATTCATTCTCTGGGCGACCTACTCCTGGACGATCTCGATCTAGCAGATACAAATTATTACTCTCTCGGCCCAGCACACATGATCGTCGGTATCGACCTTTTCACGAAGATTATTTTAACGGGGTTAAATACCAACTCGGGCTCTACTCTCATTGCGCCAAAGACCTTTTCAAGATGGATCATATCGGGATCTGAAGACAGCCTGACAGCAGCGACACTATCAAGTCACGCAGTAAGTTTACAATGATTCGTCGAAAAGGATCTTGCATAGCTTTGGAAGAGATTCCGGGAACAGGAGGAACATTCTCCACAACAAAAACAACTCACTCAAGCTGAATTAAGAATTTGTAAAAATCACTTTACGTCTTCTCATCGTCGTGATACCGAGGGACGGTATATTTTAGAGCTTTCTCTCAACGATAAAATACCTCAACTGGGCAACTTTTTGCAAAGAACACGACATACGCTACTGCTCATGGAATATAAATTCACATCTAATTCCGATAAAAATTCAATTCATAAAAAATTCAAAACTACGAGTTTTAAGCAGTATTTGGCTTAAAATTATTTAGTCAAATAATTCGGATACGTACAACTATTCAGCCCTAAATTACATAAAATATCAACAATTTAAACCCAACCGGATTAAAATCCATCACCTCCATGGACCTGTAGTTTACGCCAAAGCCTAAATTTTGAAATATGCATATATTGCGACAAAGTAGGTCTAGACTTCCATTTTTGGTTTATTGTATTATAAATGTAACATACTTTTAGTATATTAGTTACAAATTTTATTAATAATTCAAATTTCTCTTTTACAGATAATTTTGATGGGAGGGATTTAAAGGTGTCATCCCCCCTTAAAACACTATTTTTAAAGAATGATTTATTGTATTGAAAAATTTATGTACGCTCTCATTAACCCCGATACAGAGTTTGACAGAGGATATTAAGAGAATGAGAGAGAGGGGGAGAGGGAGAGGGAGAGAGAAGGAGAGAGAGGAAGACATATACAGAAAAAACTTATACTTGCCTTATTTTATACTATCGCATAAAGTTTTATGAACAATAATAACAATACTATTCGAAAAGTCATAAAAAATTATTTTTTTTTATTTAAGAATGTATTGGTTGTTTGAAAAATTAATAAAAATTTATAATTATCAAAAGCCATCACTTTTCTTTTATGCAAGGCCAAATATAAGAGTGATAAGTAATTTTTATTTTAAGTATGTAGAACCTTAAACCAAATTATTTACCTAAATAATTTATCAGAATTTTTTATTATACAAAAAGAAAGTGCAAGCATGATTGAATTTGATGGTATAAAATGAAGGTAAATTTATTACAAATGAAAGTTTTTATATTATTCATAAAAATCTATATTTAATACAGATTGGAAGAGTATTTAAATACATTTGAATAAAACACGTAAACATACTATTTTCGATCGACACGTCTACACATTTTTAGACATAAACTCACTGTTACTTTTCTCTTCGAACAGGTTTATTTAAATCTGCATGTCAGTTCATTTCCGATGAATATTACGTAGAAAGTTATTTTTTGATATTTCGACGGCAGTAATTTAATAATTCTTAATATTACACACTATGAACAGAATTATCGCAACAAAATTTTTCATCGAAATATTGCCATTCTTCAAATGCTTGTAACTCCGTCAATTTTAATCGCATCAAGATGACTTTTTTTAAATTTTGTAGGTAATTATCTGTAATTTCAGAAAAATTTAATGTAAAATAAGTGCGCGTGAATGCCACATTTCTATGTCATAATAAGGCCTTGAAAATCTTGATAGTTTAGACGTTTACCTGGATCACCCCAATTTTTTTCGAAAGTATCACATATACCAACATAAAGTGCACTTTTCAACGAGCAATTAAAAAAAATAGATTCTCTACGATTCTTTTTGACCGAATTACCGCCAACATCAGCATTACTCGATGCGGACCGCGAGGAGGTTGTTGGTCGGCCTTTATGCATCGTTTTGGCCTTGAAAAGTGCTGATTATGTAAACCATCGCTCAAATTATCAGATTACATTTAACAAATTCGTGCCCCAAGAGCCATCCCAAAACCCCCTGCGTCATGTTTTTATCTAATTTTGTGATCATCAAAAATTTGGAGTATTTTCGGGCATGGTGGGAGGTTCTTGGAGCACGAATTTGCAAAATCTAATCACAGATTCGTAATCAGTGACGCCGAAAACCTAAGGAACCTCTTATCTATTCGTTATTGGTTTAAAAAATTTAAAATTGCCCCACCACGTTTTCGTTACATTTGCTATTGCCCCACCATATTTTCAGTATAATTACACAAAAATTAGACTTTATAAAGAGTAAAGTTATGACACCTCAAGGTATCATACGGGCCAAGAGTTAAGGCGATGGATCTGGATTAAATATTAATTTTATTATACAGAGTACACAGCCATCGAAAATTACAGAAATATATTCTTACTCAAAATGCCTCGGACAACTCAAATTGAATCTGCTCAAATTGTTGCCCTGCTAGAAGCGGAATTGAGTCAAAGCGCTATATCAAGATGGATGGGGATTCATTGCACGTCGGTGTCGCGCGTTTTTAGTCGGTACGAAGAAACAGGCTCTTGTCGCCGGAGGCCTGGTCAAGGTCGACATAGGATACCTACGAATCGCGAGGATCACAACATTATTATTGAAGCCCTACGCAATTCAAGATAGGTTGCGCGAAAAATTGGGGATAATGCTTTACCAGGCAGACAAATTAGCGCTTAAACGATAACGAGACACGTTCACGAAACACGATCTCGCGTTAGAGTGCCTATGTTAAGAGCAATGCCCCGACGAACTCGTCTGTGCTACGCCCGTAATTATCGAAACTGGACAGCTAGACAGTGGAGAAATGTGTTGTTTACAGATGAATCTCGATTTTGTCTGTACGGAAATGATGCTAGGATCCGAACTTCGCGTCGTAGAAGAGAGCATTTTGAAGCAAATCACGTTGATCCGTTATGCTGTGGGCGGGGGGCGGGGGAATATCAATGAACCATGGAACAAATGTAGTGCAAAATTAATTAAAATAGACGCATATGTGTTTAAATATGTCAAATTATATCAAGTTTTCTCTTTCTCTAATTTGACTGAAATTTTGATAATATTAATAACTTTTTAAAAGAATTTTTTTCTTTGTGTCACGTCGAGCACGACTGACCTCCCCTGGTCTAACGTTTGGTCATATATGAGTATAGCTTAGTGACAGAGTTATATGATGTTGGAAGAAAGAGTGGGAGAAGAATAGCACTTGTACACACACTTTAATTACAGTTCTTTATTGATAGTCCTATCAGTCACTTGCTCTCGCTTAAGTTACATTTAAGTTTTACTTATAGTATTTAATATCATACGTTAGGTGTTGCCACCGGCAGCTCTGATTGAGCACTTACTGTCGTCGGCGGGCGTCGCCCGCAAAGGTATTAGAAAGGGGAGAGGGGAAAGGGGCGCTCCCTAGAGTCAAAAAGGGCAGCTTAGGCAGGCCCGAAATTCTAACACTCCCTCCCGGGCCTCTTAAGCTGCGTAGCCCTACCGATCGCTCTTCTGGTCGGGTTCATCTTTTCCTTTTCATCGTTGGATCCGTCTCTATTCATTTGCCTACTGTAAATCAAACAAAACAAATATTAATGACAAATCATAATTATAAATTTAAAATTAGCCTAACTAATTTCCTATGCAACTCAAGGGACAAGGGCTTAGTCATCACATCTGCCTCCTTTTCCTTAGACGCTATCCACCTCACGCATACCAACAGTCGCTTTATGCATTCCCTTACATAGTGTTCTTTAATGTCTGTCATGTGTCGTAATTTGTTACCGCCGCTTGTTTTTCCGTTCGTCTCAGGTGATCGATTATCGCACCATAACGTCATTGGTGTGAACGTTTTAGTCAATACGTTCTTTAAGGGGTTATATATGGATACTAGCTCTTGACTACAGCCGTTCATTGGCACATACTCAGCCTGGCATGTAGACAAATTCACATAGCGTGCTTGCGTATTCTCCAGACGATAGCATCTCCAAAGAGTTTTATGATATATCCGCTTATCGTCAAAGAATTCTTACAGTCGACAAAACTCGCATCGGAGAAACCTTCGAAACAGTCGCGTTTGCCAAGATAATTCCAACCTATCGTTGCAGTTCCCTTTAAGTATCTAAACACTCGCTTTACTCCCTGCCGGTCGCTATCCGTCGGTCTAATTTGATGTCTGCTTAACACGTTTACCGCGTAAGCTATGTCAGGTCTGCATGCATTTGCTAAGTACAAAAGTGTACCTATGACTTCACGATAAGGTCTGTTTTCGCTATTTTCGTATGATCTCCCTTATGTTTTCTTTCTCCTCTCGCTCTCGTCGCTGTCGGTTGGCCACTTGATTCGTTATCATTGCTGTTCGTTTTGGGGGTGATTCCTGATAGCCAAATTTAATCAACATTTTATGGATGTAATTTTCTTGATGGATTTTCAATGTTCTATTTTAAGGTTGATTTTTATTCCTTTTAGCTTTGCACTGTCATTACAATCCATTATTATATCATCGACATACAAAACTAAAATCAGAAATTTGTTTCCTTCACGCCAAGTGAACAAACATGGCTCGTAAAAGTCTGGCTTCAACCCGAATTTTTTACAGTTTCAGTGAACTTTTGATTCCAGCACTTAGGACTCACTTTCAGTCCATATAAAACTTTTTCAAGCTTACATACTTCCTGTCGCTTAATTTCGGTCAAACATTCTACTCCCTCTGGAATCTCCATGAACACTGGGACATTCAGATAGCCATTTAAAATTTCACGTGCATTTGATAGAGTTCATGATCGAACTTATTCGCTATCGCAAGCGTCATTCCAATCAAGAGCAGTCGAGAGACATGGGCAAATGTCTCCTGCAAATCGTATTCGTTTTTATCCTTAAAGCCCCGGATTACTAGTCGAGCTTTGTATCGGATATTACCAATCAGGTTCTATTTTTTTCTTCAGCACCCACCTGGAGTAAATTACATTCGGTCGCTTTCCGTCACTTGATGCTGTTTTTCTGTCCACCAGTTTCCATAGTTGATTTTTACTCATAGATTCGAGTTCACTGTTAATGGGTTCAATCCATTCTGATTTATCAGTCGCTTTCATTGCCTCTTTATAACTAACCGGGTCTCCATTTACAACGGCCAGCATAGCATGTACCGTTGTTTTATTTGACTCTGTCTGTTGCGTCGAATTTTCTTTCGCTTTCAGTGGACGTCCACGTCCTCTTTTTAATGTCGCTCCCTCCGATTCGGTAGTCTCCGTCGCTTCCAAATTAAATTCAATAAACCAAGTATCTGGATTAATTCTAATATCATCTGTCTCCCAGTCGCTTACTTCAGTCTATTTATATTTGTTACCAAATACTAGTTTTTCGTTGAAGTTAACATCACGGCTTACGTAAAACTTGCCTTCCCTGGTTTGAGGAATATATATCCAGTCTCTTTATATTCCACTAATATAACTCTCTTTCCTATGTATCTAAATTTCGGTCCAGTTTTACGTTGTACTTTCATATAGACCAAACATCCAAAACATTTTAACTGCGTAATGTCCACTCTGTGATTTGGATTGAATACTTGTATAGATGATATCACGTTATTCGATTTATGCGGTGTCCTGTTGTATGCATATACTGCTGCGTTCAAGGCCAGATCCCACATGTTTTCGGGAAGTCCAGAATCCTATATTAACGCTCGCACTTTCTTCTGGATCGTCTGGTTGAACCTTACAGCCACTCCATTATGTTCAGGCGTATCAGGACATGCTAGCTGCAGTTCAGCATTCAGTCGCTTCAGAAACTCGGTCGTATATCCACCAGTAAATTCAGTCCCCTGGTCGCTTCGCAAATAACAAATTTTCGCATCTTTTCCCAACAGATTTCGAGCACTCTTTACAAACGATTCTAAGCAGTGACCTGTCTCATCTTTACTTTCCATTGTGTAAACAATCGCTAAACGCGAGAAGTCATCTATAAATACAGAAATGTATTTATATGTGGCAGGATTTATCATACCCATGACGTCTGCATGTATAATCTGCAATGGCTCTGTCGCTCGCTGTCACGTTGTTTTAAACGGCAACGTTTTAATTTTAGAGATTATACATATTTCGCATTTTCGTATAGAATCATCGAAAACAACCTTTTTAAGTTCTTTAATCTCTGGCATTCTCTTTTGTATTTCTTTCAAGTAACTAACGGACGCATGACCCAAACGAACGTGCCATAACATGGCTTGGTTATTAATTTGTGATTTGTCCGACTTCTCTTCCAACTCCACGTCGCACGTTGGTTTTTCATTTTCATTAGCTTCATTTACGTCGTTTAATTTTCGGTCGCGTATTGTATTTTCAAAGTCAGAGTAAATCACGGTATTAGTTTCACAATCTCTATTTTCAAGTTTGCTTTCATTTTCACACGACTCTACTGTCTCTGTTGCTTTTCGTTTAATCGTGTTTCTCGTAGTTATATATGCCACAATTTTTTTTGTTTACAATAGAACTGACATTCGCTTTATTTATTTCAAATTTTATTATCCAGTAAGGTTTCTGGTAAATGCCTGATAGAAAACTTTCTTTTGATATCGGATCATAAATATCGATTTATTTGTAATTTAAATAAACGCTTAATCCTAAGTCAGTAAACTTTTGTAACGATAGAAGGTTCACATTATTAAATTTCAGTACTATTAAACATCAGACTTCCTCCGATCTTAAGTTCGCATTATCGTTTTTATTAGCGCATTTAATCTCATCTAGTTGTCCATTAAAGCTTTTAAAGATCAGTTTAGACTTAGTCATGTGTTCCGTCGCACCTGTATATACTAAAAACCGAGATACTATGCTTTTATTCCCGTCGCGATGTAATACAAACGTATCAGTAATGGGTTTGACATTTTGTACATATATTTCCTGTTTGTTTGATTTCGGATACTTACGAGTGTCTACATTATTTCCCGATCCACGATCACTCGCTTTTTCCCTCGGGTTGGTAGATTCGCTCTTTCCTCTACCTCTTCTATGACTTCTCTAGTTATGTCCATTTCCCCGTGTATAGTTTTTGTCCGGCCTGGGTCTTTCGAAATCGCAGTGACTATCAACGCTGTCATCTTAACGCTTGTTACCGCTGTAACGACCTCGACCTCCTCTACTTCCGCGACTACCAGATTTTTATTGAGTTTTGTCGTACCTTGAATGTTCACCTCTCTGTCGCTGCAGTCGCTGTGGGCAATTTGCGGCAATATGGGTGGTAAAGCCTTTACACTCAAAGTACATCTTTTTCCCTGTGCCAGGACGAGGACAGTTTTTGAACATATGTCCACAACCGTCACATTCATAGAACCTCACACTGTCCATTGAGCTCAAGTGTGCTGTTTTTGTTTCCGTCGTCACCGTTGCTGCCTGCACCATGATACTCTCCACCTGCATAATATATAATTTCAAATGATCATATGTTAATTGTTTACCAGCCATACTTTTTGACATAAACTCAATATTTAGTATTTGTGGCACTGCGTTTACAA
>JAYJLV010062045.1:0-17259 GCA_036873485.1 Torymus texanus
TTAAGTGGTTTCACTTTTTTGGGGGGGAAATGTGAAATATAAAAATACAATAGCCAAATAATGTATTTACATGCATCGAACCTCGAAAATTTTTAAATTAAACAAAAATCCATTATTAAATTTCTCAAAAATTTGTGTTTTAACAATAAAATTATTTTCAAAATATGATCTTTCACATAAAAGAATAATTTGAAAATCAAACATATATGAATGTTTTTTGACCTGTAAGTACTTGAAAAATGAATTTCCGCAATAAAAAAAAAATTCATTTTTGACCCAAAATGAGGTAGAAATCCACCTTAACAAACTTCACCCTTATTTTATTTCAACTTTCTCTCTACTTCCCGTGATGAATTTTTTTAATTTCATATCATTGACGTTATTCATTATGATATGTAGTAAGTACGTTCTTCAATTTACTACCTATATACCTGTATCAATCGAGCAAATAATACAATTTTGAATTAAGAAAGTTCAATTTTATGTATGAAAACCCATTACATTATTGCCTTTCATACGGCACTGGAGAACCGGAAAACTATGATGCTATGTAATGCATTTTCGATCCATCCGGGAAGAGTCGTGCGCGTTAACTACGCAATTACTGATCATACTAACACATAGCGCCAAATCTATGTTCTCCATTATACCGTTAAATGTTAAAAAACGTCCGTTTGACCATTACAAGTTCACACTAGAAATAGATAAAAATGCAATATATAGGAAAAAGAATTGGTCAGCTTACTAAATTGGAAAGTTATTAAAATGTAAGTAGTATAACTCAATTTTGGACAGACGTTGGTTTTCAGTCAATGTTTTTACAAGTTTCCCATTTATTAATCTGATAAACTTTTTTTATAATTTCATAGTTTGTTATTTTCTGAGTGATTGAATTTGCTGGTTGCATTTTTAAAAATAATTTAATTAACATCCCACGGTCAACTTCCTTTGAATCTAAATATCTTTATTATTTCGCACCGTTATTATTTTGATAACTTCAACCGATAAATAATCATGCAAATAATATGTTGTTTTTAGTCTTTGTACAATTATTCGATCGATAATGAACACCCTTTTTAATTTATTAGTAGTATGAAATATAAGGCTACCATCCCAGTTTCTTACATACGAATCAAATAAAAAATAATACTGCTTATTCATTTTTGTATTGGGATTCCTTAGAAATGTTCTTCTAGTAATTTCTATAAAAAATTGAACTAGACAAATTGTACTAGTATGCAACTAATTTCGTAAAACAAGTAGAAAAATCAAAATTTCATCCGACAATCAGTAAATGAAATTTATAAAAATTACTTTTCAAATTTTTTACTTTCATAGATGCAATTAATGCTTGAAATTTTGATAGATTCTTAACGCATACATCAGTTTTATTCAAAAGTGCGTGGGTATCCCTTTTTTATACTCATCCACCGCCTTTTCCTTTCCTATAGTTTAAAAAGTAAGAAACCAACGACAATCTTGTTTAATTTGAAAAATCACGACCTATTTTAGTACTGCAATTCAAGATATATAATACCTCTATAGTTACAGAAAAATCAATTTAATTGCTAGGCTAAAAAGTTATTATAAAAAATTACATGACAATAATATTTTCACACCACCTCCATTTACCAATCTGTTAAAATTGGTTCAATATTTCGCGTTCCTATCGTCAAAACATATTTTGGAAAACAATTAAATTTATAATCCATTTATATAATTTAAATTTACCTGCATTATCCAATTAAAAAAAAACCTACCTCAGGCTTGAGCAAGCACGAGATCGACAACCTACCATCGGGTGTGCGTTATGTCTTCAGCAATATGATCTACCAGTGCCGCGAGAATCCGCCGACAACTTGGCCCTCGTCCGTCTACGAGTTGATCGATCGTCAGGATCTCGCGGCGCTCGAAAGTCGCCACGACGAGGAAAATGAGCCGGATCACGCTGAGAACAAGCAGATGCGCAGCAATCGCAATTTCGAGGAGAACACAGAGCGCAACGATGGCATGGAATTTGATTACACGGTAGGCAGATTTCATTTAGTTTACAGTTGGTTCTGTTTTTCGTGCAGATTGCAAATTAAGAATTTTGCGGATGTTTGCAAAAGTTATTGGCGTAGGCTCGCATAAAATGTAAACTGAAAAAGTGTAAAAATATTTCCTAGTTTTCCATTAGTGTGTTTCAATGGAAGTACAGTTTTATTAATTACTATGCGGAGCAATCAATTAGTTTTTTTTATACATAACGGTGTTTTTTATTAACGAAATTTTATGGGACGAATCTTCTAAATAGTTCTTTTTTGCAAATGATAAGCCATTTTATATAAATCTATGAAAAGGTGAAGTATTATAAAATTAAAAAAAATACCCGTATTCCTTACCATACGAATTATTTGTATTTCCAGGTTCTACGGTTGAGATTCAACACCGACCACAGAGTCCAAGAAGTTCGAAAACTGCTCGACTCTTCTGAGCCCATGAAAATCGCCATAGTTCAAAGACCGGATGTGAGCGATCACGAGTTCATCGAGGAACAAGAGAAATACTTACACGCACTTTGCACGCGAACGATGGCACTTCCGGTTGGGCGAGGGATGTTCACTCTGAAATCGTCAATGCCAATTAATACCGAGCAGTTACCGATACCACGACTTTGTCTTACCGGTAAGTGTCTATGTCGTCTTTATTTAGTTTAAATTAAAAGTCACAGTGAAAAAATATTTTAATATTTATTAGCAAGAGAAATTTAATTAGACGATAATTATCATAAAGGAAAATTATTAACCAATTATTAAAATGATAGGTAGTCGATGGTGAATAATATATTACATTCAAATGAACGCGTCGATTTTCTTTTCGCAAATAAAACTTTCGAATAAGCAAACTCTAAAAATATACTGGACGAATTATGTTTGGTCAAATCTAATCACAACACTTTTCCCATAACCATCACATTATCGTCGCCTAAAAAACTTACTAGTGGATTCGCCTTTCCAGGCAAGGCGCCACCTCGCGGCACGACAGTCGAATTGACGCACATCGAGGTGCCGGCCAACATGAATCTCTGGCCTTTGTTCCACAACGGCGTGGCCACGGGTCTCTGCATCCATCCACGCGCCTTGAACGTCGACTCAACCTGGATCGTCTACAATAAACAGCAGCAGGGCGAATTCGGTATTGAGCATTCGGGTTTCCTCATGGCTCTTGGGCTTAACGGCCATCTCAAGCACCTCGCGCCGTTCAGCATGTACGAGTACTTGGTCGAATGCCACGAGGCCACGAGTGTGGGGCTGCTGCTAGGCTTGTCAGCTACTCACAGATCAAGCATGGACGTGGCAATGACAAAGCTTTTAAGCTTGCACGTAGAAACACTATTGCCGCCGACGAGCATCGAGCTGAACGTACAGCAAAACGTTCAGGTAGCCGCGTTGATGGGCGTCGGACTGGTGTATCAGGGAACGAATCATCGGCATATTGCGCACGCGCTGCTGTCCGAAATCGGTAATGATTGTGAAGAAAGTTCTTAAAAAGTCATTGTTTTGAATTTTTTTAATTGAAATTTTATAATTTTTGTTTAAAATTTGATAAAAAAAAAATGATATATCCATTGGTTATCAAACACTACTTGTGTAAAGAAAACCATCAATAATTTACATTAAAATTATTATTAATATACATTCCTTCTATGCCACTACAGGAAGACCGCCAGGACCAGAAATGAAAAATTGCGTGGACAGAGAATCTTATTCATTGGCAGCTGGTCTAGCCTTAGGTTTAGTTGTATTAGGCTCGGGTGGTGGGTCAGATCTGGCTAGTATTCCGGATACACTGCACTATTACATGGTAGGAGGCCACGCGAGACCATTTTGCGGAGCACAAAAAGAGAAATACAAATCACCCAGGTATTTGTGTTCTCTATTTATTTAATGCCATTTGGCAGTAAGTGAAAAACCAGAAAATATAGAAATTATAACATTAATAGGTGATAGTGAAACATTTACAGTTTTACAAGAGTTAAAAATATTTCTTTGACTTTATTTTTAAATGCAAAATAAATGTAAAGAAAATAACATACAACCATGTAGCTACCAGATCCGTGAGGGCGATTCGATCAACATCGACGTGACGAGTCCAGGGGCGACGATAGCTCTTGGCCTCATGTACTTGCGCACCGGTAACCACGCCGTAGCTGAATGGATGGCTGCCCCGAATACGCAGTACCTCCTGGACTTCGTACGGCCGGATCTGCTCCCGCTGCGTATCCTCGCCAAGTCGCTCATCCTCTGGGACGAGATCGAACCCTCAAAGACTTGGGTGTCAAGCCACGTACCCGAAATCGTCGCGAAGTACAAGCTGCAGAAACCAAACGCTGATATTACCGAGCCCGTGGATTTGGAAACTATAAAGTTTGTGCTACTATTGTTGTTTATGATGTCGATTTGTGGTTTTAAACGTTTTGGAATATTTTGCTAAGATATTCAGTGCATGAAAATGAAATAATTGGGCTAATAGATTTTTTATTTTAAACTAATCTCGTTGATATTAGTTAGTTATTTTTCGATACATTTAAAGATTCGACTAGTTGAATGGCTTAATTTGGAATTAGTGTTCTGTAAATATTAATGCATAGTTTTTTATTTGCAACTTAAATATTTTTAAGACCGCCTATACGCATTAATCTTTTTTTTTTGTTTTTATTATTCATTATGAAAAAGTGAATTAAATAACAAATTGTAGTAATATTTAGAAATAGATTTTTACAATCTATATTATAGAACATAACCCTGGTGTTAATTCAATTTTTTTAACAGCAATTAATTTTATATACTAAGCTACTAAGCCATACTTAGTATGTGTTTAAATGAGTTTTTCAAAAAGTCACATCTTTTTCATGGGAACCATGATTTTCCTTTTAAAAAACGTAAATTTCTCCATTAATATGTGAACAAATAATATTGGGCCTAATTTGATAAAATATAATAATTATTGTCATTTTGAATGCTTTCAAATATTCCAAAAATATATAAATTTTATATCATGACATAGACACGATACAATTCTTCACGATTAGAAATGACGAATGTCTTCTTACAGTCAGGCTTATTGCAACATCATCGCCGGTGCCTGCATGGCTGTCGGCCTCAAGTATGCTGGCACCGAGAACCAGATAGCCTTCAAAACGCTTTATCATTTTTTGGAGATGTTCATGGCGCTGACGCACAAGTCTGTGGCCGAGCTTGCCGGCAAGGCCACCATTGAGACGTGTCTAAATGTCGTCCTGCTGTCCTCGTCTATTGTGATGGCGGGAACAGGATGTTTAGAGGTATTATTTTTTATATTTAGAGAACCGCATTTTCTTTTTTTTACAATATTTTATCTTCAAGCTTCATTTTGTTATACTGTTAGCAATTCGGAGAGTTAATTTTTTTTATTTTATATTATTATTCGAGATAAGATAGAAAGCGTAGAAAGTCGTATAAAACGTAAGAACGTAACACGTAAGTCGTATATTTTTCAAAATTGATCCAATTTTCTTACAGTTTTTATATTTATTATTATTTCGTACGTTTTTTTATTTATTTTTACTTTTACTGTAGATTATGTACAATTATTATAATACAAGAGATCACAATTTTCATTTATCTGTTGGATTAACAAAAATATAACGAGCCCAGCAATCGTCCAAATTAATCTGAAAACTGCACAGTTTCAACACTTCATCTCCTACTAAAACCTTCGCATTTCAAACACATCTTAATATAATTCCCCCTCATACATTATACCAATAAATATTAAAATTCATGCACCGTAGATACTCAGAGTATGTAGGCACCTGAGGACCCGAGTTGGTCCTACGAATAGCGTCGTAACCTACGGCTCTCATCTGGCGATACACATGTCACTGGGGTTCCTATTCCTGGGTGGTGGCAGGTACACCCTGTCCAATGATCCTGCTTCCGTAGCAGCGCTCGTAATCTCGCTGTTCCCCAAGTTTCCCACTCACAGCAACGATAACAGGTAAATGATTTCAAGCTGATTTTCTTTATTAACATTATTCATTCATAATGAACGTTATTTATTTCTATATAACGATACTATAATTACGTATATGCTTAAAAGTAAGATTTTTAATACGTTGTATTCTTATTTTTTTAGGTATCACTTGCAAGCTCTGCGTCATTTTTACGTCCTGGCAACGCAACCGCGACTTCTACTGCCAAAGGACATCGACAACGGCAAATACTGCTACGCGAAAGTGCGCTTAACATATCAGCTCGATTCCCAGAAAGCCGGTCAGAAAGTCGTTCTCAAAGCTCCGTTTCTGCTACCACAGCTCGACAGACTGAAGAAAATTGAGCTCGACGACGATAGGTACTGGAAAATCGTGTTCGAGAAGGAGCGGAATTTCGATCAGCTGAAAAAGATCCTCGACGCGAACGGTGTATTGTATGTGAAACAGAGAGCTGGTTGCTTATCTTACATGGAAGATCCCCAGGTATGCATTCGCTTACGGTTACCTGCTGTCTAATGAAACAATTTATAATTATATATTTTGTTATCGTTTGGTTTAGGGTTTCCGGACGTTGTTAGCTCAAACGTTGACGACGGAGGACGTGATCGTGTGGACGGCGTCTCTGAAGCAAATCACTTCGTTCACGACGGACTCGGCTATACTGAACCTCGTCAATCGATTCCTGAAGAAAGGCGACTTGAACAGCCGTACGAAGTGCGATAGCTTCTGCATGAATAAGAGTCACGACAAACTGAGCTCGTTATGCTTCACCTATCCGACAAATTCGAGCGAAGACAGATCCGAACAGTCAAGCGTCGTCTGCGAAATTCCGTTGGAAATATCGGAGAGGGAGAACCACTTTCTGCAAATCCTACTGACTATGACCTACGAGTGCGTAGTCAAGGATAAAATTAACTTTCTGCCATTGTGGATCAGTATTTACAAGAATCTCGATACAGTGGGAAAGAATTCGAAAGCTGATCTCGTCTGGCAGATGAAGTTCCTGCAGGCATTCAGATCGTGCGACGATCATTTCCAGGGACCGGAAAAGTTGCTGAATATTGAGAATACATTGGCTGCCAATCAGCGGATGTGCCTTGTTACGGATGACTGGGAAAACGGTTAGTACTATGCAGTTTTCTTTTTTTTTTGTTTTTTTTTTTTTAAATTCACACAGTTAGTTGACTAAGATAAGATTTTATAACGAAAAAGTCTGATATTGATTGTACAATTAAATCAAGTGTAGCAACTATATTACTGCATTCATTGTTTTACAGATCTGGGCGTGGCGTTGAATAATTACACGAAAACTGGTTGTATGCAAGCAAATGTGAAAACATTCGAGAAGCTTGTAAGTTACGCTTTGAATTACGATGTGCCTTGCCAGATCGACCGAAATGCTGTGAATTTTCCAGGTAATTTAACATTAGCGATTATACAAATCTGACTAATGTTTAAATATTTAAAAATAATACTTATATGTGTTTTACAAAGATTTAATGAGATTATACTAAATAATGAAAATTATACAATAGTCATCGCAATATAGCTAATTATTAATAATATTATTTAATTTGTTTTCAGAAAACCCTATCCAGAGCAGAAATATATCCTGTTTGAAAAGTTATGGAGCCTTTAGATTTAATACATTGTTTAAGAATTCTTAGATGTAAGAAGAATTTTTGTTACATTTTGTAATATAATGTATAACATAAATCAGTTATGATCATTAACTAAGTTTTTCTTTACCTTCTATCTTTGGCATTCTTTATTTCGATTCAGCCATTAAAATAATTTTTTTATATCAATATATCGATACATTCAACTATTTCCTTTAGACTTCTGAATAAATAAAATATAAAGAAAAATATTATACACTTTTAAATTAATATTTAAAAGATACGTGTAGTAAAATAAAAAACTAAACAAAACTGAAATTAAATTAACAAAGACATGTGCTATTAACACGGAATAACACTGAAAACATACAAATTGTTATGATACTTTTATGATAACTTCAGATTTTGAAAATTTAAAACAAATGTATGATGCAAACTCGGTCTCGCCGAAGACCATACGTGGGACGAATATTATGAAAGATTATTTGAAATATACGTGAACAAAGCGGGGGCACTACTTAACGTTAAAATAGTAGTTTTTTTTTAATTAGAAATGGCACTTTACACTAGTCATAATAACATTAAAAAGCAAATTTGTTCATTACAGTTTTTGCAAAAGTAGTGTTATATCGTACTTGTCTGGAAATATTTTTTTACTATAGGCATAAAATGACGAATTTAATAAAATAAACTCGACTGTTGCTGTTCACTGTTTACTAATTACAATTTTCAATTTAATTTTAATTTTTTGGATCCGAATAAATCATTATTTAATACAAACAAATACATCTAAAAGTACAACATTGAAGAAAGAATATAATATAGAGACTTAAATTTAAATATCTATATGTAAACAACATTCAATTTTTACATCAACACGAAATCTTATTAACACAATTTAAATTCAGAGAGTATGCTCTAATGGGAAAATACTCACATGATATGTAAATATTGTAAAAATTTTACTAAATGTCGCAAGACAGATTGTAAATAAACTGTGGAGTTAAAAAAAAATATATATTTTATATCATTTATGAACTTTTCCCATCTCCTAGTTTTTTTAAAATATATTTTAAAATATATTCCGTTTTGATCGACCTCCGATTTCCTTATTTTTTGTTTAAACTTCTCCATTTCCTTACTCAGCCTCTAGTGACTACTAGACTTTAGTCCCTAGTGATTTTCTTATTGTATGCTTCTTACTTATATAGAAACTCACTTGCCTATCTATTATTGATTTCACTCCTTTCTCTTCTGTTTAATTTATAATAAATTATAACTGTAGTACTATGTCAATCATTTAATTTATAATTACTTGCCTAATTATTGATTTAATTTCTTTCTTGTGTTTAATTTGTAATGAACAATGTTTGTTAGTTTATTTTAATGAAAAAACAGCTATATAACGATCATGTAGAGAATTTAAATTTATCTCTATAGTACGCTTATTGAGAATATAGTTTTCAATAAATGTATGTGATTACAAAATTATGTACTATTCGTAGTATTGACTGCAAACATATCATCTTGCCATTCCGTATACTTTCGTAGAAAGTTTTTATTTGACTATTTTCTCGTGTTTAAATTGCAATTACAATATGCGATTGATGTATAATTTGATGAAAAGGGTAATTTATTGGCATTATTTAATTGTATAAAGTTATTCTGTTATGCAAATCGTAGACGCACGGCGAAAATGTCAGAGCGCACATATTGATCAATACTGGTGTAAATGAATGCATTTCTTTGTGGAATTCCTAATAATTACTATAATATGATTTCATATTTCGAATACTAGAATAATTAGCGGTGGAAGAAGGTTTTAGAATTAAGGCATTATTCTTACATAAGTTATATGACTTTTATTCGATTTATTTAGATATTCTTACATTTTTTAAACTTCAGTAATAGATAATTCTTCTTCAGTTGGTACCTCATAAAGAGGGTTAAGAAGTGTTAATAATAATTTAAATTCAGCATCATCCACAGTTGAAAATGGGATTTCAAGTTGACGAAAAATCCTAGCAAGTTGTCTATCAATTCTTTGTTTAGTTATTTCGCCTGTAACTGGCATTGATGCTGAACCACTTGCAATCTTCTGCCTCGGATAAAGTATCCGATATTCTGTAAAACAAATCATTTGAATATTATTGATCTTTGGCATTTTCAGAAATAAATGTTTATGAAATTCCATGAAAAATGATGAAAAATGGTTAAGGTTGTATTATACTTAAAAATTTTCAAAAAATCAAATATTTTTATTGAATTTTCCAATTATGTATATTATTTTAAATCTAAAAAAATAGAGTTTGGATAAAAAATTTAAATTTCAGATCATATATCTAAGAGCGACGAAAAATTGATTTTCATCCTTTTTTTTTGTTTGTCTAATAGGAAAGCATTTACGAAAATGTATTTTAGAATGTCAAAACTATTATTATTATTAAGTCATATTAGTATTAAAATAATTTCTTATAAAATAAAATGAACAAAATTAAATACAGATATAATGACTAAAAACATGCTCTGTCAATATTTAGTTAAGTATTTCAAAGAAACATACAGTAATAAACCTGTTGATCCGATGAATATAAATACATCTATACTTTATAAAGTGAGATTGTTGAGTTTAGCTCAATAGAGGATAAATTCCATTTATAAGAGCTGCACATTACGATAATTATCAAGATGTATTTACTCGAACATAAAAGCAACAAGTCTTTTCAGTTCACAAGAAATACAAAATAATGGATTGACGGATATACTAACGTACTCCAAATTTTGTTCTAAAATGAAAATTTTCAAGTATATCTTGAAAAATGTATGTAATTGTAATGTTCAATTTTCAACTTTTATATACGTCGTTTATATTTAAATTTACGTAAACTTATTTATGTTTATATACATTTTCTATTTCCATCAGAGTTGTTTAAAATTTTTCACTCTCGTTATTTTGAAAAGGCAATCAAACTGGAATAAATAACTGTTTTTATTTGGATAAATAATTTTTAATTGACATATTTTCATTGATGATCAACCCCCTTCCAGTCACAAAAACCGATGAAATTTCGATGAAAAAAATATTAGCAGATTATTTTTAATTAACTCTATTCGTTGAAACTATTTAATTAATCAACTACCATAAGTGTTCATCAACATTTTTTTACTTTGGTTATTTTGAGAAAACTTACGTCTGCAATTAGCTTCCAAGTGCACATTCTGTGTGGAACCATTAGGATTATCTTGTATTTCTTGAAAGCAGTGTTTGCACCTTACTTTACCAGGAAAACTTGGCACGAAATGGCTTTGAAGCTCGAGTATTCTTTTGTTCGACATATTTTCAGTAACGTTTGGGCACAATTCGATCGTATTTGAGAGTATAATAAACTAACGCCAGATGAATGCGTGTTTATATACCCAACAACTATAAGCGATAAACAAATCCGTCGCAATAACTTTATAGTGAATATAGTCACCCACCGCTCCGATCTAACTATATATAGTGACGGCATCCGTTGCGATTTACTCTTAACGGGATATACCATCGTATGAATAGAATATTATCATAGAGCGCAGCAATTAATTTTGTACCATGATTAAAGTTATACAACTACATTAGCTTCCTAATAAGAAACGTGTGCGTACGTGTGTGTGTGTGTGTCAACTTATTTTATTGTATGTTAATCAGTCAAATCCACGTATATACGTACTCGAAGCTATAAGAAAGCACGCTGTGAATTTTTACGAGTCTATCGTCAATATGCACATACTCACAACAAGAACACCGCGGAAATCGCGTTAATGGGATGTCGCGGGAAATGGGCGACAACTCTCTTTATTATACGTTACAAGGCCGTCGATATGCAATGCGCCAATATATATCAGTGACACATCTTCCGTTGATTAGCCATATCATCGCGAGGTCTTCTCTATGAGTTATTATATTTGCAAAAATGTCAGATGACGTGACACCGCGCGCTGATGTATATATATTATATGAGTTACGTTGACGACAATCAAATTACGATTGATTCTGTTAACTCTGAAAAATCTTATCGATCTATTACCTTATTCGAAACATTTTTTCTCTCTTTTGCGGCCAACATTATATTTTGTTCCATGTTGTTTTACAAACTAAGAATTTATTTGTTGTAATTATCGCAGTGAATCGTTGCCAATGAAAATTATTTAAGAATTAGTTTAATAACTGTATAGGAGAGATTGGAGTAACATGAGACGCTTTAAAGCACTTCAAAAAACTGCTGGAGGGGTCGCAGATATAAAATGTGATAGAGAAAAACAAACCATAAATACAAAAATTAACGAATCCAGGTAAACACTACAAAAAAATTGCGAGCGATAGACTTTTGGAATATCTAATAAACAAAAATGGGAGTAAGAACATGTCAGTTTTAACTAGGGTTAGATGCGGAAATTTTGCTAACGAGAATAAATACTGCGGCTAAAAAAAAACGAGAGACTTTGTAAACTATATGCAGGAAGGATTGGGGATCTTTCCGGCGAAAAATATAATAGATTCAGCGAAGTAATGCGAGATATAGGAAATAGAGACATTGTAAATTAAATTACAGTAATATAAATAAAGAAATCCAAAATAAAATAGAAAAAGGGAAAGACGTAGTATACAGTGAATTAGAATTAAGTGGAGTAGAAAAGAAGACGACGACGGAGTATGGAAGAATGTGGTTTAGATTGCGAGATATTTTGATGTAAAAAAAACTGTGTTTATTTAGTAAAGACGAATAAAGGCTAATAAACGGCGAGACTATAGACTAGTTCCTTTGACGCTAGTTAAGGTCAAATGGAAAACACGCAAAAAAAAATGGTGTATGCACTATTAAATAAAAAAAGTATATTTATATATAAATAACATATAAGTATAAAAATGTTAAAAATAGGGGAAAGAAAAAGCGTATAATGTACAATAAACAAAAAAAAAAAAAGCTGTAAAAATGAGCGGTGGAATATTAAGATAAGTTAAGGCTAACTAAAAAATGTAAAAAGATAGTTTTAAGTAGATAATAAGTTTTTTTGTAAAACTCTCTGTAAAGATTTGAGTGTGTGTGGTAACTTTAGTATGATTAACCAAGTCCATTTCTGGGCCAAATAGGCCGAAATAAATTATTATTATTATTATTACAATATTTTATATAAAATATAATATAAATAAATAATAGCATCCTAACAAAAGTTGAGTTAAATCGTGCCCGTAAACGCCCCCGTAGTATTATTTCATCGCCATTTACTCTGTCGGGATTCTAATACCCTAATTAGTCGCTAGATGGCGTATACCAACTCGCAAAAAATCATCACGCCGAATGTATATATAAAGGCTTACGGCTCCAGCCTGTGTATATCGCCAAACATTGCCTATACTTGTGTTATTTGCGAAGATGGCATGTTACTGCCTGTACTTTACCTTGTTTAATCGAACACACTTTTTACTCTTGCTATGAACCTTACCTTCATAAACAGTTGGTTGTACAAACTCTTAGAGTCATAATATTCTAAATTTATTTCTTCTCGCTGAAAATTCAATATCCCGTTGTCCCGGCTCTCCCCTATCTGATGTAACGTCGTTACTGTTTTCATACTATATATAAAAAGAAAACTTTTTTCTCTTTTACCTCTCTTTTAACAAAGTTATTTGATATTGCACTTATATACTTATCCTGGTATTACAATTCGCGCACTTTTATCAGTAGAATAACAAACTTCAATGTAAAATGAGATATCTGAATGAGGAAGACGTTTAATTTTGTTTGGATGTCTGTTTATTACTGCAGTACAAAAGTTTCAATAACATACAGGCGTTTTATGCGGAATCTCTTCGCTTTCAAGAATCGTTGAACGCGGACGTTGGCGGTTTTAAGACATAACGTCGTGGCGCCTGCCGAATATGAACGTTGTTGAAATCTTATATTCTTCTGTTTTATACTCAGCTGATCCAGCAAATCATTCATGTAACTGTAGATGTCTTTTAAATTCTGTAGATAATATACAAAATTATTTAGAATGTTAGATGTACATGTACTGGTTTCATTATCCGTATCCAATTGGTATCCGATTCAATGTTGATGCCAGCTCCAAGCTCACTACTTTGATTATAAACAGGCTGACCATTTTCACCATAGCCTATTAGGGTGAGTCCATCATACTTCCTGCTATTTCTTTTGGCTTCATAGTTAGTTTTCGGTTAATATTGCCGTAGGAGACTGCTTGAATAAAGTCAGCAACGTCACAAATAAAAAAAGCTATGAGAACCTACATTTTGCAATGAGTAATATTGTCAATTGGTAGTAAAGAGAACAATTTGTGTTTACGAGTAGTCGAGAATAACTGATGTTTATTAGGTATCGATGCTGGGTGGTTTTATACTTGACGACAGGACGTCTGCCATAGCGACGTTACCCCTGTAGCTTGGGTCTTTCACGTATGCGCATACTCAATAAGGTATAGGTATTCAAGGTATCCAGCTGGACAGGGGAGGTCAAGGGCTATAGGCTCAGACATAGAGACTAGCTGCGTGAGTCGGTAACACCGAGAACGACGTTTCGTTTGTTAAATGTGCTATTTCCTGAAATCATACACTGTCGTTTTAAACCCCTTATAAATCCTCGATTACTGATGAACACATGGACAATACAGTACATCACACAATTACAATTAATAATACCTCCACCCACGCCCCACCCCCTTGTCCTAACCACCACTCTCGATATTTTTTTATTTCTGTAACATGCACTTTGGGATTCTTCCGCCCATCCTCCACCTTCAACATATAAACATTACGGGGTTTCACAAGTGTGAGCTTAACAGAGTATACTTGTGCCCCACTTAAGAGAGTATGAGATTACACTAAATCGACCATCTGGAATCTAACATCCTGACGCCCTTGATTGTAATATTCTGTCTGTTTAAAGTGTGCCTTCTCTAGATTCTTCGTAACCAAGTCCCTTAACGCGTCTAATCTTTTCACTCGACAATCCAACTTTCAAGCAACAGTCTTACTTTTGGTCCCTTAGTCTCGATTTCTCTTCTCAAACTCTTCACCGGGGCAGGATATCTCCCATACTTGAGAAATGCCGGGGACACTCGAGTACTGAACTGGATGACAGCGGTATTAATAGCGTACCTTAACTCATGCAGATGTTGATCCTAGGTTAGATGATCCGTTTGTACAAAGGTTACGATCGTTTTACGTCAACTGCCCCATCGGGGCGCACGAGCCCCAAATCATGCTATATGCAGCTCATGTTTACGATACTAAAACGTACTTTAAAAAAATGTTATGTTAAACATTTCCGACGTATTTTTTCCTCAGCTTCCCAATGGTGTAGGCAGTTTTCCCGAAATTTTCCATTTTCACCTTCAAAAGGTATTGTACACCGATCTGTTTTTTTTTTATTTTTTTTTATTTTTTTTATTTATTTAAACCAGAGTAAGGTACAATATATCACTATACAATTTTTAATAATTGTAATTATCTTACATTACGTTAGTAATCCAGCAAAGGAAACAATTCTTCCTGCTGACTGATCCGGTTTACTTAAGACTAGTCTTAAAACTAATTCTAAACCTAATTCTAAACTTAATACTAATTAAACAATATATAAAATTTAGTTACATAGTTAACATATGTTTCTTTTTACCCATTCTTTTAGTTTAATTTTTTTGCTGCGCTTTGTACTAATTGTTTTTAATTCGTATGGAAAATTATTAAAAAGCATTACTGCTCTAATATAACTATTTTTTATGCTAATGGTTTTGTGTCTCTTCGGTATCTGTATACTTTTATTTCTTGTGGAAGTTGTAGAGTTGATGAACGATTGCTGTAGATTTTCATAATGGTAGGAAAGTGATTCATAAGCAAATATTTGATCTAGATTCATAGGATTTTTGTCGAGTATGAATTTATTTTTATTAATTATTTTAAGTAGTTTATATTTCAATCTTTTAAGTAGGCTAATGCTGGTAGAATACGCATCTCCCCAGGCAATGGTTCCGTATGAAACTATGCTGTGAAAGAATGCGTAGTATACCATCCTTAAGGTGTCTGTTGTTATCACTTTTGCTAGTTTAAAGAAAATGTAAGTAAGGTATTTGGATTTTTTATAGATGTACTCTACGTGTTCATTCCACCTCATATTACTATCAAAAATTATTCCTAGATACTTATTATTATCCACTCTATTGATATTTGTTCCTTGTATTCTTATTCCCAGATTTTTTAGTGTGCTACAGGCCTGGATTCCAAATTCAATATAAACTGTTTTATCCTTGTTTAAGGAGAGCTTGTTTAGAGCTAACCAAGTAGATATTTTGTTTAGAGTTTCATTCATATGAGTTTCAACTTCTTTCCGAGTTTTGGCTGCTATGACAACCGCAGTATCATCTACGTATGATACTATTGTGTTTTTAGGCATGTCTAAAAGAAGATCATTTATATATAAAAGAAACAAAATTGGACCCAAGATTGTTCCTTGAGGAACTTCAATATTAATTGTTTTGAATTGACTAGTAGCATTATTAATCTTTACTTTTTGTTTTCTATTTTCCAGATAGCTTTTTAAAAGGTTACGCGCGTTTCCTCGAATTCCATAATTCAATAATTTATTTAGAAGAATCTGGTGGTTTACGGTATCAAAGGCTTTGGCGAGGTCCAAGAAAGCTATGGCTATGGGGGAATTCTTATGCAATTTCCCATATATTACATTTGATATATGGGAAAGTGCATCTTTTGTACTTTTGTTTTTTCTAATTTCATCCATTTCATTGAAAACAACAAAAGAATATGCAAGTTATCCCCCACCAGAAACGACATTTAAGCCTAGACGTTTTAGGATTTATATGCTCCGTGTTAATGCTTTCGCATTAGTCGATGACTGATGCGTTTTGAACATGTCGCTTTGCTTATGTAGTTTCTATTGTAAACGATACCCATTATGATTGTTTGAGATGTAACCTTATAGTTATAACTTCTCCGCGGAAATTGACTAAGTACCTGACTTGATCGATAATGCGTACTTGCAAATGATTGATGCACTTTACAGCAAGCGGTAGGTAAATACCGTGTGAGGGAGCTTCAACGATTTTATATCCTGGTGGTTCAGCAGGAAAAAACTCGTGAATTATGTGTACATTTTGTCCGTTTATAAATGCTCCAGTAGTGATATTACACTCCATTCATAGAGCGTTTATTATAAGAAACGTAACAGGTAAATCAGAGATATGCAAAATGTTTGGTTCAAGAACGCGTTTGGTAAAGCCTAGTAGACGACCGAGAGAATCTTCGGGACGGAAAAAAATAGATAAAGTGCACTTGACTGTACAGCGTAGTGTATTATTATTTGGTTTCAAGTTAAATGCATCGTTGTTACAGTGCCGCTCAAAAGTTCGATAACAAAATGAAAAAAACAGGATATCGAAGAAATAGTTACATCTTAACAAAGAAATGTGGTAGAAAAATTCTAAAAAAAGCATGTTAAATTATAGGTTAAGGCCATTCAAAACCAATGTTTATAGATTTTAAAAAGTTTTTTATCAGGTTAAAAAATCAATTTGAATATAAACAATATTAATCAAATTATTTAAATTTGGTTT
>JAYJLV010062055.1:0-17257 GCA_036873485.1 Torymus texanus
TGTTTTTCTAAATAAACGCTTCAATGTTAATTTATAAAATAATAAAAGTCGGCTGATTTTAGGTATCACATGGCCACCGAAATTTGAATCAATATCAATAAAAATTGAAGCTCAATCTGTAACACTTGAGAATTGCTTGAAATATAACGGTGTAATTGGTAAGAAATTTTGAACAACTACGACTTGTTTTAATTTAAGAATTCAAATAACATTCAAGTATTCTTTATATTTCAGAGGTTACTGGTTACTTAAGGAATGCGATTACAGAAAAAATCACGCCAACTGCAAAAATTAACCAGGGCTGCATCACTAATGGGCATCACAGATTGGAGGTACGGATGCCAACAGTGTGTGACATGTCCGAATTTTCTGTGGAGTCACATGTACAAATTAGAGGGACAATAAAATATAATTTGCATCCCTATCTGTGGGTCATTAATAAACACGATGTTTCTATAGCATCCACAGAGAAGAAAACCATGCCATTCCTACTATTATCAAATCAAAGGAGTATCCAGGAATCGGTTTAGGAGCAGTGTGATGGCGGCGAAATGAAAAGAGTTCAAATGTTCAAAACACGATTCACTTTATTTGTTTAGCAATGATGCAATACAGCCCAAGCTAGAGCAACGAAAGAATAAGAAAGATCTATACAAACTGTGAATATGAAGATAACGGTTACAAATCAAAACGCGAGATCGCTCACAGCCTCGTGGCCAAGGCGCGACCGCTCTGCTCGAGAGTTCGAGCTAAACTTCTCGCTCGCCGCGCTTTGTCTCCACATACAGTCAGCCACCATGCGGCCGTTGCGCGAGCAATCGCTGTACTCCTCAGCCGTCCGCGCACATGTTTCCCGCGCTCACCTCGCTCGGAGCATCGGCGCACAGGTTTTCCCGTGCTCACCTCGCTCGGCGCACAGGCGTCCCGCGCTCACCGTGGAACGGCGCACAGGTTTCCCGCGCTCACCTCGCTCGGCGCACAGGTATCCCGCGCTCACCTTGACTCGGCGTGCAGGCCTCCCACGCTCACCTCGCTCGGCGCACAGGCATCCTGCGCTCACCGTAGAACGGCGCACAGGTTTCCCGCGCTCACCTCGCTTCGGCGCACGGGCGACCCGCACCGAACTCAACTCAACAAACCTTCACGCGAACATCACAGAGGCCGTGCGGCCTCTCTTAATTCTGTTATCTTTCTATTGGTAACACTTACTAAAAGAAAGATTTTTATTGAAGAGAATATCAGGAAATTCATCGAATAAGGTTCTGGTAAGTGTACACAAAATTGATTTTCTTATTAAACTAATTTTATATCTATGTATTAATTATTTTGTATTTCAAATTATAGATAAAAAAAACAAGTTTTTCAAGTTATATTTATAAATGATTGTATTAAACAATGATTATAATACAATCAATAATCAATCAATGATCAATAAAAAAAATCAATCAATGATGAATCAATGAAATAAATATTTGATGATAAAAACAAATAGAATCAGTTTCTATTTGAATATATGGTTTACTCAATTAGAACCATAAAAAATCTTGTAAGTCATTTTACATTAGATTATTTTAAATTACTTTAATATAAATATTACCTTAATTTTTTTTATTATTTTTGGATTTCAGTTCTTTATTTGCAGAATGCAGTGCCATGACAGATTAAGTCTTCAGTTTACAATCAAAATTAATACAAACTTATTAGTTTACTTTTTCGATTATACAAATTTACCTACAGTTATGTAGTTTAATTATTTATTATAATTTGTGATGATATTTATATATTTATATATAAAAGAATATTTATATTATAAAATAAACTGTTTTAAATTAAACCATTTTTTTTTATATAGTACGTGTATATCTGAATGGGCGATTGATGCGGATTTTCACTTCAATCCAAGTGTAATCCATGCTCATCTTTGTGGAAATCTACGCAGATATCCACGTGATTAATCCATGTGGAAATTATCCCGGATATTTTCAATATGTCGCTAATTTCAATTAATACGAAAATCCACGTGGATTCTTTACATGGATATCCACATGGACCACCATTGATGATGATGACCATGATATGAATTTTTTCTAAAAAAGTTTTTCCGAATGTATTAATTTATATAAACAAATCGACAAAATTTTGAACAATTTGTACACGACCTATAATTAGGTAACATTGGAAGCTCATAAAATTACAAAAAAAGTCCAGTCAATTTGAAATCATATAAAAGTATTTTAAAAACGGTGGCATATGGGTATATCACTATGTTTGTAAAGGGTTATACTACAGTGATTGCTGCACTGAGAGAAGATCAGCGCGAGACCTAACCTCTGACTTGAGCGACAGCAGCGCCCATCAAACGGCGTTGCTAGAGCACTAAAAACGCGTAGCTGTAGCACCATTCACGCAGATTGACTGTCGCACAGACGGGTCGGCGCTGCGTGTATACTGAATCAGTGTATAATATACGCCGATCGGTGTAGCTAACGCGCTAAAAGGTGTAGCTCACGCGCCGATTCGAAGTACAGCCACTACCACCGTAAATCGGAACTTGGGATACACCTAAAGGGTAGGTGGCGCGCCGATCTTCTCTCAGTGTGGGTGTAAAACTAAATATTACCCTCTATCGGTTTCTTTTTCATAAGCACAGCTGATACGTTCATGTCTATACAAAACATTTATGTGCAGGACTGCGAACATTTTTCTTATTACTTAAAATGTCATAACTTCTTTTAACCCTTTGAGGGGCACATTTAAAAAAAAAGTCATTTTTTAATTTTTAATTATTTATAACTAATTTTGAATAAATAATGAACTGAAAAATTAAGTGCAAATAATTGCAGTAACATCTCAGTGATATACAACAACAAGATTTACACATACAAAGTGCAAAGTGTACAAATATTGAGATTGGAATGAAAAAAAAAGTGGTGCATTATATATGATACAGTGCCCCCCAAAGGGTTAAAACAGTATAACAACTTTAAGCGTCATTGATTTTAGCCGTGCGACATAATCTTCTCGCAAACAGGCGTTGGTATTGCTCTCTTCTATTCTTTTGTGCTGTACAAATAAATACTATACAATCTAATGTATAGTATGTATTGTATAGTTGACTGAAAAATTTTCAATTTACCAACAAGCATATTTTTTTTATCCGTGGAGTTGGAGAATGCATTTACGCACCATGGGGGAGGCATGCGGTCCTCAATACCCCGTGTGTAGGACTCACTCCTTCCAAACTTTTCTGGAAGGAAAATACCTACTAAACTCCCACCTCCTTCTACCGGGCTTATAACTATTACTGCTATCTATATAGGTAAAACGTTTAAATAATTAGTCAAGTCCATTAAAAGTAAGACTATCACATCAAATTTTTTCTTAAGAAGATATGTGGCTCTAAATACTATATAATCTACTAACAATATACAACTTCATACGTAATATCGTAAGTAGTCCTTAAACTATTCTTTGTTGGAAAAAGCATCGTCCGAGCGATCTTCTCCTGCTGCATCTTCTGGGGGTAATGCTTGCCCTTGTGTTGCTTTTATTTCTTTTACTGCTGCTTGACTTATATCATGACTGATGGATACATTGGCACTACCACCAGTCTCAGAAAATACTGTAAAAGTTAAGATTCAGTCGGGAAGAAGTCGAAATTCCGTTGGCGACGTTGGCGTATAGTGATGTTCGTTCATTAGGTTTAGCTTCGACACATGCATAGAAAATCGAAGCTAACGTCTGCCGAATCATCGCTCAGAACAAGACATGGCGGTGCGGCCGGTGTCCAAGACGATCGTGCGCGGCGTGGGACCACTGCCAAGACGACGACCGAACACTTTGAGAAGCGCGAGTTTTTTATTCGCGGCCTGCAGCGGAGGTTTCAGTTCGGACTTTTTCTCCTCGGCTTTCTTTGACTAATCACGATATTCAAAATCCTACCTAGAACTCGATTTTTCAAGATTTGGTTTCTTTGGTATTCTATAACCTTTGAATATGCTGGACAGGGTCTTGTTTTCTGTTTTACTCGCTCCGGTTTCGCCGTCTCTAGATTTTTTCTATTGGTTTGTACTGACCATCGATTTTTTTCCAACGTCATCATCGGTTTATTTTTACTCATTTGTACGGGTACTTTAAACCTTCGATTTGTGCCGCATGCCAATTTTTTATCAGATTTTACTTTACTAAGGCATCTTTTGATTTCTCAGTATCGATTCCCCCGTGATTTAACAACAGTTTTAACTGGGGCTTGATAATTTTCTCCGGTTGTTTCATATGCATATGATCAATGGGCGAAGATTTTCTTTTCGCCCTAAGACATTCGTCCGAATCTGAGTCTTTAGATCTTTTTTTAAATCTTTTCGGCCTATCCTTGATGGGCGAAGCCTTTCTTTTCGCCGATTTCGCCGCACTATTGTCACAGAATACAATGTTCTTGTATCTCTTATCGGCGGGAGCACCTCGTTGGAGAAGGCTTTGATGAGTAACGGCTCTAGTCTGGTCATCTGTGAGAATAGCCTCTGGTATTGTTCGTTCAGCGCCGGATGTCGAGCTCTGATGCCGGCGTCAACCTCGCATCTCTTCTCGCCCATGTGATGGCCGGTTGGCAACTGGTATCGGGAGATCAGTGACAACCTCGAGATGACGTTTGTGCTAAAGGAGAGTCCCTCGTCCAGCATGGCGTTCACTCTACCGTCGCCGTTTGCACTGGTCCGCGGCTGGGACGACTTGCGTTGGACCTTCTTTGGTGCCATTGGCCGCAGCGGCCTTGTCGGCTGCCGCTTAAACGTGCTAATATAGTCCTCCTTGTTGTTGTTGTTGATGATTTGGCTTTTGCTCCATACACAGCCCTTCGCTCTCTATTTTTGCTGGAGTGTGTCGCTCATGTTTATTGCCATGGTCTACTACTATGATGCGAAAGAAGTCATCTACCACGCTCTCTTCGTAAGTGTGAAGGTACTTCACTGCTGCGGCGGTGCTTTTATAACCACGAAATGTATCAATATCCCCACTCTTGGGCCCTTCCGACCAATGAGAAGCAGGCCAATACCGTCCAAAAATTGTATAATGTTTTTAGAAAAAGAGACACGACCAGCAAGATTCTAATAAAAAATGTTGACTTAGGAAAGCAGCTCAAAAGATCTAAACATGCTAATTCAGAAATTAAAGTGCTTGTTACTAGGAGTGACGTGGTCGCCGTGTATACTGATGGCAGCAAGACACCTTCGGGTGTGGGCAGTGCATGTTTCTCTCCACAGCTAGATTATAAAAATACTTGCCTTCGGAACGCTCCCGCTCTCCTTGATCACAAGAAAACTCAATCCCGGTGCGTCAGTATACACAGCTAAGTGCGTCGCTCTGTGTGATGCTCTCGACGTAGCGATCACTAATAGTAATCGGAACATATACATTTTTACCGACTCTCTCAGCGTATTGCTCTCATTGCGAGCATGCACTTCTAGTATTAAAACAAATTCTTATATCCTCGAACTTAAAGAAAAATACCAAAGATATTTGGAGATTAAAGATAGTTCCACCCTTCTCACACTGTGTTGGATCCCTTCCGATATTAGAATTGAAGGCAATGAGACAGCAGACAAATTAGCCAAGCAAGCAACCATCAAAGAATGCATAGATATTAAAGAAATCCTGTTCACAGATTCTTATGAAAGTTTTAAAAAAAATTGTTGTTCCCAAACCACCGAGATTTTGATAAATTTAAGTAATACTGTAGTCAAAGATTAATTCCAAAAATTTTTTCACCGAACGAAAACTCCGTGGTTTGCGAAAAGAGAAACCTAAACCGCAAGCTTATTGTCACTATTCTTCGTATGCGACCCAACCACTACAATCTTGCTTGAATTTTAAAATTGATTCTCTTTGCAGCATATTCTCAGCAGAGGTTTTTGCGATAAAGAAAGCTTTGTAATATATTCGGTGAAAGCATTTCTTATATGGCCTAGTATGTACACATTCTAAGAGTACCCTAGAATTTGTGAAAAAAGGGGCTCCGGTTCAACGTTCATCCATGGATTCTAGATATCTTCACGTGTCTCGGGGATATTGAATTATATGGAGGTACTGTTGGATTTCTATGGGTCCCAAGTCATATAATAGAGGTATCTTAGGAAATGAGAGAGCGAATACTGTGGCTAAGAAGTCTCTCAATAAAACTTTGTTAGATAATAAGTTTATTATTTGAAATGAGTTATTTGAAATATTTAATGAAAAAGCTATTAGCCAAATGAATAATTTTGTCAAAGAATACGATTTTCATAAAGGAAGGAAAAGTATATGTAGATAATAATGGAAAATTTAGTTGTCTTTCCTGGTTTTATCACTGTGATCTTGATAGAAAAAGAATTACTCTGATCAACAGAATAAAATTAGGTCACACTAGAACTAAAGATCATCTATTCAGAAAAAACATTTTGAATTCCAATGAATATGAATGTGGAGAAGTGCAAACTATGAAACATCTCGTTTGGATTTGCCCGCGCTTTTTAAATTAAAGAGGTGCATTAATTCAGTTTATAGCCGATAGAGGCATTGTTCCTGGCTCAGATTCTCGGATATTACTTTGCTGTTCAGTAGAACTAGAAGTAGACTTGTTATAAAGTGAATATTTTTGTACGTACTTCTCAGTGGTATAATTCTATGAGTTAAATATGATTTTTTCTTGTTTTTTTTTAAATTGAGAGTGTGGACATTTTAATTATTGTAAATAAGAATTTCTATTTCAGCGAGATCTAATCTCTGTAGGTTCGTTCTCGTTTCGTAAGTTTTTCGTCATAATATTGTCTACCTGACTTATATTATAACACAACTGAATGCATTTATATTAATTATTAAGAATAGAATATTGGAAAACCTTCTCAGGAAAAGAGGTTTAAGAAGAAAAATAATTTAGATTAATAAGATTTGTATAAGAGATTATATTTTTATAACTCGTATTGAGTGAAATATGTTCAATTAGAAGAGTACATTGCCTGTGGCAGATAACTCTAGGAGTAAAAAAAGTATAAATAAAAAATATATCGCGTCCGTGAAATTCCCTGTGGAGTTCATATATGAAAAAAAGGATAGGAAATTATAAATAATAAATGAAAAAGTAAAATAATTGATTCATTACTCCATGAACCAATTGGCGAAAGAATCAACATTTCTTACTTTCACATAGAGAAATAGTCAATAAAAATATTTTACTCATTGTTATACGAAGTAACATTCAATATTAACTATAAGTTGGAGTTTGTTACAAATCAAATAACGCTGCATAATATTAATTGCAATTCCGGGAGATAGTTATTTTTGTAAAATAAAATAAATTTTAATAGTTATTTGTAAAAATTTGAATAACTGTATCGTTCATTAAAAAAAGTCAACGACATATCATAACGCTTAACTACTTAAAAATAAATGGATTGATATACCATGCGAATTTTATTGTATGTTTTGTATGTGCTAACAGCGACGACGTCATACGAAACAATATGTGCCTTTATCTGTAAAATTAAAAAATTAAATTTATTCTTAACTATGTACGAAGGAATAATAAATGGAATCTCAATTACTTGACAAAAAAAGTAACAATAATAACAACTGAAATTAACAACATTGTTTATTTGTTTTATTTCATTATTCAATAATATAAAAGTAATTATAAAATCACAAGATAAGTAACCGCAATTATCAACTTAAAAGAAAATAATTGGAAAATCGTATCAGATTTCTTTCAGTATTAACTTTATAAAATCTTTTTTATCATGGACGTTAAGAATATCCCTGCATCATATCCGTTTAGTTCGTATATTTTGTGTGACTTGGAAATACTTTAGTGTAAGTAAAAAATAAAAAATCAGAGTTTCATTTGTCAATCCTTTGCGTCATATATTTTTCTTTTTTTTAAATTTTTCAGAATGTATTAATTTATTTAAACAAATCGACTTACAAATTTTAAACAATTTGTATATGAACTGTGATTCGGTAACATATGAAGCTCATGAAATTACAAAAATCCAATTAATTTGAATAAAAAGTACTTTAAAAACATATAAAAGTGTTTTAAAAAAGGTGACATATGGGTATATCACTATGTTTCTAAAGGGTTAAACTACAGTAATTGCTGGGTGTAAAACTAAATATTACCCTCTGTCGGTTTCTTTTTCATCAGCACAGCTGATACGTTCATGTAGACAAAACATTTATATGCACGCCTGCGAACATTTTTCTTATTACTTAAATTGTCATAACTTCTTTTAAAACGGTATAAAAACTTTATGTGTAAACGTCTATTATGTAAACCGATATATTGACTTATAACTATTAACTATTTTGTATTACCCAGGGTACGCAGCTGGAAATTAATAGTTTATAGAATCATTTTGTTTCAGCGAACATCCTTAAAGATTATATTAACAGTAATATATCTCAATCTCTAATTAACTCAATACAGGTGTGTACATTATATTTTTCATTGTTCAAATCGTTGTAAAAAAATAGCTGGTCATGATCTGTTATTTCTTTAACAACGGTTTCATAGAATTCACATTTGGTAAGAACCCGTATTAAAAGGAACTTTTATATATGGCAACGTTTCAATATTTGATGTGTAGACAGCTTATAACATGATATTTAAAATTTTATAAAACTTCATTCTCGACGTTCAAATCCATTCTTCATATAAATATATAAATTAAAAAAACTCCCCTTTAAAATAAAAATGGCACGCAACCATATAACGCAGAAGTCACACATGCAACCTCGAATACCATATTGCATCCAATCGCGCATATTAACACGCGCTTCAATGGCACAATGAAATTCTTCGAACGCCGTCTTGGAGGAAAATAATCACGTCCGTGCGTGGAGATGCGTCGTCGGCAAGGCCGTATACATACATCAGGAATTTCCAGCTGTGTGCGCCGGGGGATACATTAAAAGACACTGCGTGTGGAATGACGAGTTGTTCTGTAGTAGTAGTAGTGGTGGTAAGTTGTACCTAGTAGTTAGCCTCTGTGTCTACAAGTACGTGCGTAAGCAAAGGTCAAGGCTGCTCAACGCTCATGTAGTTGGGCGCGTCCTCAGAGACGCCCCAAAACCATGGCTAAGAGTGCCATACGCACGTAGCATCCGTTCTCAGCCTGGCGGAAGTATGCCGCACGCGGATCGTTGTCGAATTCCGAGCTGATCTCGTCGAGGCGGGGCATCGGGTGCATCACCCGCATCCGGTTCTTGGCGCGCGTCATCAGTTGCGGCGTCACAACGAACTGGCCGCATGCCTATATGTAACAAGAGAAGATGCTCGTGTATAGAATTCGCTAAGAAAAAAATGTTTATGCTTAAATTGGTTTCTCTTATTTTACCTGTTGATACTCTTCCTGAGAGTCAAATCGTTCTCTCTGTATCCTAGTCATGTACAAGATATCAGTCTCCGGCAAAACATCCTCAAGCCTCTGATATTTTTCTTGTGGGACTCCCTTGCTGGCCACATATCTAATAATTTCATTTGGCATTTCCAAATTCGTTGGACTCACGTAACGTAACTGTACGTTTTCGTATAATGCCAGTAGTCTGTTAAAAATCGAAATGAAAATTCATTACAAATGTAATATGATATAATAATTCAAATAATCGTTGTAAAACATACCTTGCAAGAGAATGAACAGTCCTGCCGTGCTTAAGATCACCGACCATTGTTATGGTAAGACCTCTTACCGTACCCATTTCTTCACGGATGGTGAATATATCTAGCAGAGCTTGAGTAGGATGCTCACCAACACCATCTCCAGCGTTTATAAGAGGTTTGCGACAGCGAACGGCAGCTCTCTGTAAAACATTGAGAACCATAAATGTAATTGTTTGATTTGGATTAATTTTGATATTTATATTGGGATATTAAAAAATTACTTACATTCATGGCACCGAGTTCAGAGTGTCGAAGGACAACAACGTCAGCATAACCCGCCATGACACCAACAGAATCTATGAAAAATTTTTGAAATATTAAATAATTATTTTGGAACATAAAGTTTCAATCCCTATTGAGAAATGAGGTAATACCTTCAAGAGTTTCTCCCTTTGTAACAGACGACAACACCGCATCCATGTGAATAGTGCTACCTCCAAGTCTCTGCATAGCTGCAGCAAAACTGCAAGATGTTCTCGTGCTCGCTTCATAAAATATCGAAGCCATAACTTTTCCCTGTGATAATGACACAATCAAAATCAATAAATCACTTTAAAAATCTTAACTAACGCAACATTTGTCACTATAGAATTAACAAAACTGTACCCTTAGTATATGATCCACGGGCCTATCGGCAATAATACTCTTGCGCAGATCATGAGCGATATCGAATACATCCTTAAGTTGCTCCTTCTTGAACATACCCACAGAGAGGATGTGATGCCCCGTAAGGCCGTGATTAAGTGGTTGTGGAGCATTCGGCAACGCCTGTGCCAATGGCTGAACCATAAGGTTCGGATTGCTATCGCTCTTGAAACTAGTTGCATTGCTGAACGGTAGCGGCGACACAGCTCGCTGGACTGGCTGGAAGTCAGCGGCAAAGTGGACAGACGATTTTGAAACGGGGTTGATCAGATGACCGTAAGATTCTGTAAATATATATAAAAATAATGATAAAATTATTTTGCAAGAATAAATAGAATGTATCGCAATAAAAATAATAGGATTGAAAAATATTGATAAACTATATTTAGTTAAATTTAACATATTTATTTTTGCCTGTTCTTACTGTAAAGTATTATAAATTCTTCAATATATATTGATATGTATAACGATAAAACGAAAATCATTTACCATTTAAATATACAAACTAAAACTGAGGATTATTTCTGTAACTATTTAAATCATCTTAATCCAAAACGAAAAAAGCGATTTTCAAAATTATATACCGATCAGTCGATTCCTTACCAAGTGTCTCGTCGTCGTTCTCAATGTTCTTATCGCTAAACAATCCCTTCTTGGGCGACATAATTCCATCCATAGCGGAGCTTGGCCGACTGCCGATATCGCTAACGGGTTGATGGACTATGGGCGGGGTGAGTTTCAGCTTTTTCTGGAGCTGCTGTTCGCGTATGTCCTGGCCGTATCCTGGTGGTACGAGTACCTGACCCTCGATGTAAGCGACCTCACCACGAAGGACGACACGGTGCACAGCGCCGCGGATTTTCATTCCCGCGAACGGTGTCCATTTGGATTTCGTGAAGAGCATAGCTTGTGGTATCGTCCATTCCTCGTCGAGGTCTACCTCCACGTATGTATTTGGCTGGTCAGGAATGTTGAATATACGCTTCGGGTTGCGGTAGAACTTCTCAACGACGTCCTATGGGTGTCATGGATAGGAAAAGGGATTTTTTTGGTTAGACTCCACGTTTGTATGCAGATTCTTTTGATTATTAATTTATTCATCATCCGCGTTTGGGTTGACTGTTTTAGTAACAATAACAAAGTTCAATAAAATGCGAAAATAACTTCATAAATGCAAAATTGTGTAATCTAAAAAGAATTCGATAACGCGTAGGGTATTTGTGAAATACTTATTCAGAAACTACACGTCGAAATTCATAAGAATTTTAATAATAATGATCATAAACGAATTCCCTAGTAAAAATATTTATGGTTCGGAAAATTTTAAATAATTTATTCGTTTTATTTATAAAAAACAAGATAAATATGTAAATCGAGAATATTTCCATTGCCAAATATTTCAAAACGTTCATTCATCTTATTTTGCATTTCGTAAATAAAAATATGTTTAATTGTCATTAAAACGCAAACGAATCCTTTGGACAAATATTATACAGATTTACATTATACGATACCTTGTAATTTACAAAATAAATATAACAAGGTATCATTGTTTCAATATTTACAAAAGTATATTATTTGAACACTTAAAAGTCAATACACGTCAACGGCTACTCTAATCCCCCTGCTACTTTCGCAATTCCATTTAAGTTTACAATTAATCGGTTTCCCTTCGAACCAAACATATTTCACACTCCACTTTACCATCCTCAACATCTACGTTATATTTACCCACAATTCTACAAACAATACCAACAAATTTAAAATTACACCACGATGAAGAAAAAACACCCACCGATAAAATCTTATACATCATACCAACGAAAAAACGAAGATACACCTCGGTCTTTGTTCTCCCACCCGGCGCGATATAAGCTTTTACTCATATATACCACAAAGCTCGAGCAAGCAAACCCTTTCAACGGATTAAGAGAGAAAAGTGCTCGATGATAGTAAAGTGCACCTGACCTTCACGCCGATCGTTATCGCAGCGTGACTATTGCACAATCATCATTCGCGCGCGCGCGCGAGAGAGAGAGAGAGAGAGAGAGAGAGAGAGAGCAAAGTGAACGAGTCACACGCATTGACACTGACCTCTATTTTCAGCCGACCCTCGTTCACGGCGTTCAGCAGCAGTGGCAGGATTGTCTCGAGACCGGGGAATCCTGGTGGTGGTGGTGGTGTCTCGCGTGACTTCTCCTCCACGGTGTGCGGGGCTGTCAATTCATTTGTTTATTATTTAGATTTAGTTTCTTATGATTTTTTAAAATGTTATAATGTTTTGATAAAGATGGAATGATGCAAAATTGATTTTGAGTTTGTAGTTTTTAAAGTTTGGTAATTATATTAAGCGAGAAAACCGACTTAATTTTTTCTTCAAGCAGCGACAATATCAATGTGTTCAAATAATTAAAATAATCTCAAAATGTTAACACTAAAAAATAGCTATATTCATACAAAATTACTCGTTTGTTCGAAGGAAAAGAAATGTTACTCATAAGAAAATTCCTTCTACGTATACAGAATTAACGTTATTTTATTAGTTTTTGAAAAAATTATTGGATGACTATGCTCACTGATAAATGTTGTGCTCTATACTCTTACGAAAGATTTTATACTAAATTAATGAATTAGTCGATTAAATTTCTTTACTTATACTCGCTTTCAATTAGAAGGAACAATAAATTCGAAAGATTAGAAAAAATTACCGTGATCAGTGGCGAACACATCAATGTAATCCATGTTCTCCCAGAGAGCATCGACATCCTCCTTTCTCACCAGCATAGGTCTGACCTGACCGCGTCCCTGGCCGATATGGTCCAAATCCTCCTGCGAGAGGAACAAGTGGTGCGGGCATACCTCGCAGGTGACCGGATGACCCTGTAAAAAAAGAATTCGTGAACGAATTGCCGGTCAAGGCTATGGCTTCACTGTATAAGTACGAGACGCTGAACACGTAGTTGTCGTTTTAGCCAGGTGTTGAATTTAAAGTGAATTTATATGTATACGCAAGACGGACGGTAATAATGATTCATGCTCATAGTAAGATAATCAAGTACACCACCTATCAAATATATATTTCATATCTTTCTTAAAATTTAAAGCTTTCGGAATATGTTGCTAATTTCACTGAAATAATAAAAACCGCTGTCAGACGATACATGAGGAAGAAACGAACACAACGTATTCATAACTGTTTTCCTCATATAATAATATGAATCATCCCGTTCCGAAAAACTGTTAAATTACTTCACCTCTTGATTCACTTTTTTAATTATGGCACACAATGCGATCTTAACGATTCATTCCACCAATCGTTATCACCATACCGCACATACATACAGAATTAGCCAAACCGCAGGAACAAAAAAATCCCCTCTCACCTTATCTTTAGCGGCCTTGATGAGAAGTATCTCTTCCTTCCTTGCCACATGGCACACGTGCACGGGTCTATTATAGAGACTGGCCAAAAACAGCACAGCGGCGGTCGTTTGACCCTCAGCATGCACGCAGATTGGGTACTTGTGTGGCCACATCTCGAAGTGCTAAAAAATGATGTCCGCGAGATTATACATATATACAAATCCCTTAGTATGATGTTTCGCATTTAGTTTCGTACCTTCATCCATACGGTGAGGTCATTAAGGCGTAGCGTTGTGAAGGTCTCATTAAGGTACATCTTCAAGGCAGCAGCCATCGGGGCAAGCTCGCCTATCGTGTCGTAGTTGTCAGATGAAGCACCACAGAAGATAGCATAGTCGCAACGGGCGCCATTCTTCGCACGCTGAATTATTAAGAACAAACGTTTTTAAAATTTGTTTTTTTTTTCTTATAACCATAATTTAGTTAACTTATTTTTATATGTATATATATATATAATATGAATTTTTTCTTACATCCTTGGCATGAGCGAACGCCTGCTCATCGACGATAGCCGGTTGTGTGTTGGGCATGGCGAAGATCATGGTGACACCGCCAGCGAGGGCGGATGCAGTGCAGGAGGCGAAATCCTCCTTGTGGGTAGAACCAGGGTCACGCGTGTGCACGTGCACGTCGATAAAGCCAGGCAGACGGAACAGTCGACGCGACGTCATGCAGTCCGTATGGGTTTTCATTGGGGGTGCTTTGCCACCCAACATCGACATCGCCTGTACAGACGTATTTTTTTATTAATTGATATTCTGTCAGAATGTGATATATTTTCTTTTTCTTTTGTAAAAGTACTATAAAGTTAAGTTTACGTAAGTTTCGTGAAGCATTGTATTCAATGCCGTAAAGTGGATGTTATAAATTCCTAATTCAATTATAGGTCATGGATATTCGATTTAAGAAAATACAATTTATTCGATTTATACAATGATTGCAAGAATTAAAATACTTCCCAATAAATTATCATACTTATAAATGAATAATGTACACTGTCAAGAAACGTTTATATTATTTAGTGTATACATGGTATACATCTATATATGTACATAGGAAAGTCTTGTGATTTAAAAGATGTAATCAATAAAATAAATTATTAATATATTACTAGAAAAGTAGTAATCCTAATCATTTATTGAATAATTTGTTTGCAAAAAGCCTCTATAATATTGCAAACAATATACTTGTTTGAAAAATTCGATATATAATCATGTTCTATTTGATGACGCACTTAACTTCAATAGATATAGCTAACAGGCTTAAGATTTGATATCATTTTCTGAAGTTTGTCATTAGATAAAAATGCAAACAAAGAAATCTACTACTAGACTCACTGTTGAGTTCCAGAGAAAGCATTAATCCTGTAATAGTATTTAAATCAACTAAAAATTTTAACATCCGCTTGAGATTACACAAGTACTTTGTTCCTTTAGATGCATCAAAAAAATAACGAAGCTGCGTATCTTTTTAAATAATTTAACACCTATATGAGAACAGGAAACGACTGATTTTTAACTTTAAATCTGATTTTTTAATAATAGTCTATAGAATGATAGAGCTAATTATTTTCATTATAAAAGTTTACTACTTTATAAAAATGATTCCTATTATACTCATTAATAATAATCCGACGCAATGTTAGATCACTGCAAAGCCAAAAATAAATCATGTTTGCATGATTGCGAACAAACTCTTAGACGTAAAAGCAGATAATTGATGGTCAAACGATTGCACGAATTACGCGTCAAAAAATTCTGCGAAAAAGGCAAAGTCCAACGAGAATCTTATCACGTCGGTTCCGCGTTTGATATGTATAATTAAAATTTCAATCTCTGCAACTTATATAGTACCAATTCTACATTTTCAAACTATTAATATACTACTAAAAACTACTCTTTGTTGCAATAATTAAAGATCACGCCTTAAAAGCCATTTTTTTTTTAAATTGTTTGCACTCGCTTACGATTGACCGGAAAATCTAGTGCCATAAAAAAAGTTTCTCCATTGTTTTAATCCTTTTGGAAACAAATTTTCCTGTTTAGTTAATCGTTACAGTGAAATTGCGATAATGTTCGCACGAGATAAGAACCGACACTCGCGTGCGCGTGAATGTAGGTATTATATTCGTTTACGTTTTACAATATGTTTTCGGAAGCAACAGGCTCTATTGCTATTTCACTGCTTTATACTCGAAAAAATTGTTATGAACCACTGAACCGTGTGAATTCAAAGACTATTCTTTGATGAATAAGATTTAGATAATTTTTAATGAAGTTACTTGAATTTTACGCACAGTATAATTAATATTGTTCACTTATATACTTACTTGGCTTTTATAAAAAATTGGCAAAAAAATTATACCTACGTACATCTTTAATCTTTCTTCATCACTTACACCACATCATTCACATCAAATATTATGATAAAACTAGTCACCTCTGATTATAAAAGTGAGACAGATTTAAATTATCAAATAAATTACCACAATTTATAGTATAAATTGCCATAAATTTATAGTAGTTTTAAGGATATACGGAAAATTGACGTATATTACTTGCAATTTTTACCATAAATTAGGTATGATAATTTTTTTGAAAATTTAAATCTGTTGCACATTTAGAGTCAATCATGATAATTTTTACTATAATATTTTCGTCCATGTACAATTATTCACTTCCCTTTTTTTCCAGCAAAAATAAAATCAGAGGAAAATCATTGTCATACCTCAACGAGAAGTTTGGCACACTTGACGTCGGTGACAAGTGGTACGGAATAGTCGACGGCGAGTCTGCGGGTGCGGTAACCGTGAGTCATAAAGTTAGACACACGTCGCGCGCCACCATTCAGCATTGGCAGATTGATCACCAGGTCGAAGTGCTTCTTCGAGAGGAAATCTGAGAGCAACTGGTTGTCCAGCACGTTGTCGAACGTCCAGTGTACCGTCTTCACCTGAAAACATAATGGATATTGTCGAGTGAGCTGGATAATTTGCTTCCTGGTTTGTGTGTATATAAAAAAGTGTTGAGGTTTCGTAATGCACTGGTTTATGAGTACTAATTGTAATTGAGATATTATGATATATGGTCATTTATGTGTACAAATAACACTAGAAACGAGAGATGTTTTTAACGAGGTGCTAGATAACAAAATGAAAATGTTATGTTCATTCCAAAAATTTAATATTATTGAATTTTTGATTGATTTTCCGGGAGCGTACGAAATTTCATATCGTTTCGAAACACGCGGTTATGAAATTATTCTATTACAAAATTAGACTTTTATACGCCGATTCATCTATCGGGATAAATTAGGGTTGCTACAAAATTTGAACGCGGTATAGACAAAACTCGATTCTAAATTCTGCGGTTAAATGTAAGCAAATATAAGTATACGCCACGGTACGCAGTGATCCGTCGCGCCAGCGCAAGCTCAATTCTATATTCAACCTTCTTAATTGCTTATTGTGAAGTAGTTTTGTAACTATCTCATAATAAGCAA
>JAYJLV010062066.1:0-17256 GCA_036873485.1 Torymus texanus
TGTATATAGATACATATATATATATATATATATATATATATACACACACACACACACACATATATTCAATAAAACCGCGCCACATTCGATTGTTTTTCAATATTTACCCACTCGACAGTACAAAAAAAAAGACCGAAGAGAGAAAAATGCGCAGCAAATTCCATCGCTTCATCCAAAATGCACAAGCGTTCATTCTATATGTATATATATCGCATTATATAAGAGCCTCACGTCGTGGCCTTAATCTCCGCTCGCAGGCGAGGAGGGATTAGTAAATACGAGCTTCGGCAATTAACGGCTAAAGCAGAGGGCACACAGTTAGAGAAAGAGTAAGAAGAAATAAAAAAAGAATAAAAAGACATAGAGATAGCAACAACTTACCGCTAGCTTGAGAAGACGCTCGGAGGCCTTGGCAACGTCCATATTCTGCAACAAACAAACAAGCGAGTTCAGGCCGCATGTATAAAGTTCGGAATTACATTAATCCTTTTGTGCAAAAGGATGTATATATATATATGGATCTGTGTGTATGTCTGGGCATACGTGCAGCGCGTACGTACTACACGCGCGCAAAATAAAGGCGACGTGGCGGGCTTTTACCCCCGACTGCCGCCGCCTCGCAAAACGAATTGCCCGACTCTGTATGTGTGTACAGTACAGAACGGATCGTGGAATATTAAGGGAAGTTTATAATTAAATACGCTTCTCTCTTCTCTCACTCGCTCGCTTGCTCACTCGTACTCGTGCAATTCGAGAGGAATCGCTTCGGGAAATTGTGGCAGTGTTTTTGAGTCGTCCTCTTTCTCTCTCTCTCTCTCTCTCTCTCTCTCTCTCTCTCTCTCTCTCTCTCTCTCTCTCTCTACCCGGCAGTGGAGGATGCTGGTTAATGATTTCTTGATTATCGCACGGCGGGGAAAGAGAGAGAGAGAAAGAGAGACCCGTTTTTCGTCTGTACATTCGGCTATGTAGTTTCGTGGTTTAGAGGGGGGGAGGGTAAAAAGGTCGGGAGTGAATATTTTAAAGGGATGGGGTATAGCAGTTGGTTTGAATGAGAAGAAGTAGTGGAAAAAAGAGGCTATCGAATATTTAGTGTCGTTTCGCGTGTTGGCTGACTGGGTGCAATTGACGAGTTGGTATACGAGTTCATTGGTTCGTCAAATTAACCGAGATCCTTTCAATTTAAATTAGAAAGAATTTCAGAGCATTTACTGTTAATTTATATATGTTTTTGTGTCAGAAACCATGCTTATAAATATTTAAAATACATAGAATGGCTTATTTTACTGTAAAGCAAATTCTTTACATTACATTGTATTCAAATAAATGTTTTTATTTAATTTACTCAACAACCATTCTCCTTGAAAAATCTCAAACTTTGTCACGATACAACCACCGGCACTTGCTCACCGGAAGTCTAATAATTTTCGAAGTAAATTAAAAAAAAAGCCGACACACCTAGCACACAACTTCGTCAGACCGCAACTGTATAGCGACGGAACTAACCGGATTTCTCCTTCATCTCTCTATCTCTATAACTCACGAACAACACATATCCCATCGAAAGAACTGCCTTCTTCCACCCTGTCGCCCAGAAATCCGAAACATAGCCAACGACCAAGGATCTCTTTCTCTCTCTCTCTCTCTCTCTTTCACCCTCTTTCTTCCTCTCATCCCCACGGGTGAGGATTCAATTAGCACCTGCCCTTTTCCCCTACACTATCCACATCGGACAATTAATTGGAAGACTCCGGGACAATTACATCGACGCGCGATGCTTGCCGCTTCCTTTCATCCATCCCTGGGCTTTTATACTTCAGCGCGCTTTTTTTTCGCGCCGCGTATATACATACATATATACACGTTTCTGCTCGATTGTGCCGAAATTCAAGCGCGATTCGTAGAATTTGGGAGGATCTCTTTTACGTACGTACATGCGTGTATGTGTATATATCTACGCAAAAAGGCCTCGGCGATTGAATGCTATGTCTGATTGAGCAAGCGTACACGGACGTTTTTCGCCTTCTCTTTATTTCCATTCGCTGCGTTTGCCGTTCTCTTTTCGAGCTTTATAAGTGAGAATGCGCGTTTCTTGATACATTCATCACACTATGTGAGCTTTTATGCATTCACGTATAACGTTTAAAATAGTCAGCTTTCTTTTTTCTTTTGTCTTTATTCTATTTTTGTAGTCTTAACGCGTCGCTCGATTGCTTGAATTTTCCTGCTTCACGAGTCCAGATTCTCTCGTACTTCCGTACTGCAAGAGCGCTTGATCACTACTCGTCCTCCGACCGTTTGTTTTACGTCACTCCGTCGCTCTTATTTCCAGCGCGAGAAGAAGACGCGGAAAAAAGTCGGCCCAAAGCCTCTTTGAGTGCCTTTTAATTGTATTTATCTTGTCGCCTCAGTTCTCGCGACCTTCGCGATGGAATAAGAAGCTCGTTCTTACAAAACGAGAGAGAGAGAAAGAGATTCCTTCCTATTCCCTTTTCCTTCTATATACATACATATACACAGAACGAAAGAGAGTGGGAAGAGGATCAAGCGGCTATCAAGCGAGAAGATGCAAAGCTTCAAATCCCCTAGTGCTAATTGAAATAACACGACGCGGCGATAATGCGCGAAAGATGAGAAACAGAGAGAGAGGAAGCGAACCCTTCCTCCTTTTTTCTTTTTTACTTTCGCACCGCCAGGAGTGTTTGTTTGTTCGCGCCTCTTTCAATTTCTTCCGTGTACTGTGGTAGCACTGGTGCAAGCTTGCCGTAGTGGTATATAGATGTGTAAGCGGCTGTAGCACTGATCGCACACGGTTCGTTAGGTAGTGCATAAGAGCGTATGACGGCGAATAGCGGCGGCAGGGCTTCGGGATGGTTAATTTTCAAGCTTAATCACGATGTACGCGTTTTTTTTCGCTGTTTTGTGCGCAGCTGCTTGTGTACGCTTCGGCTTGTAAGCGTCCAGATAGAATCGATATACAAGCGGGGTTTTTTTTTTTTTTTTTAATTATTTTGTTATAATATACTAAATTCGATGTGATTTAATTAACCGGAAATAAATTAAACGATCGAATATTCAAAAATTTTTGTTACGTCAATTCAACAAACAATTTATATCAAGTTTACATCAACAATGTTTTACATTGCAAAATATTAGAGTACGTAAGGACTATGCAATAATTAAATTGTCAGTAACTAAACTGTTACATCGTCAAATATTTACGAACTATATAGCAGTAGCTCTTCTCTTCGAGCTAGCTTCAACTTCACTATCGAAACATCCTCTCCTCTCCCACTGCTGACCGCCACTTTTACTTAGGCACCAACAATTCTATTTAATCTCGCACGCAAACTTCACTATCAGCTGCAGCACTCTATAACATTAACAATATCCATCCCGTCCTCTGCTCCACACAAACTCTCTCTCCCTCTCTCTCTCGCTCTCTCTTACGCCGATGCGGTGCATATGGGCGTGCATACACGCACGCTCGAGCTGTTCTCTCTCTCTCTCTCTCTCTTGCTGTGCGAATCGCTCGGACGCGCGCGCGTGTGATCGATAAACTGTGTTGCCCCCTTTCATCGTCATCGGCTTATTATAAGCCTTTGTGTGTGTGTGTGTGTGAGAGAGAGAGAGAGAGAGAGGAAGGGAGTTGTCTAAGGCTTCCTCCCTCCCACCACCTTTGATACAAACGAGATTCGCTCGATAAGTCGCGCGTGCGGCGATCCATCTCGAGCGTTCACCCCTTTCCGAACTTTCTCTTATAGAAAAGAAAGAGTGAGAGAGAACGTGTGTGTATGTGTACTTTTTTCTAAGGATGGGGAGAAAGGAAGATGGGGAGAGATTTGGAGGAGTGTATTACGAGGGGCGAAATTTATTCGGTGGCGGTTCGGGGTACGTGGATATGCGGGTATAATGGTGAGGGTTAGCGAAGAGACAAGGAAAGATGCTAGGGTCCATTTTTTTTACAAGGAGAAGAAGAGAGAGAAAGTTGGGGTCTTTTTTTATGAATTGTATTTAAAGAGCCATTATGTATTCGTTTTGAATGATTGATTGGGAATGTATAGGGATTGTTATCTTTACAACGATATTATCATGTGTGATATTAATAAAATTATCTATGCATATTGATTGAATGAAAGTAAAAGACAATAACTCAACTTTAAATGCAGTCACTAACAAGAGTAAACAAACTAAAAGTTAATTGAAAAAAGAAAAATTCTAATGTTCAACTTGTAAACCCTAAAATCAGCTATTTCTATAAAATCAAAGTTCGACTATGCCTAATCCCAGCCACCGCCAGCAACTCCGTTAAATCTCCCACCACACCTCGCATATAACCGCTATCCCGATCGTATAACTCGATGAAGGGCTCGCTCACTCCCCGTGATTAAAAGTAAATTAAGTAAATTTCGCTCCGCTTCGTTCACCCCCCGTCCTCCCCCTTCCCCTCTCTTCACCATCCCTAATACCCTTCCCGTTACTTCCTCCATCTCCCACTTCCACTTTGCTCGTTGAAAATTTTGATTTGCCCGGCGAATCGGAATAAGTGCGCGCCTCGGAAATATCAATTTTCCTGTCATCCACTCGTGCGAACCCCTTAAGTGCATCCTTTCAAACGGCCTCCCTGCCTGCCTCTTCTTGAGAAACGCACGCGCACAGAGATGTATATATGTATATATGTATATATATAGGAAGAGATAGAGCTGATCAGAGGTTCCACAGATGCGACGCGCGGAGAGCTTTTCGTGGTACGGCATTTTTCCGGGACTGAGAGGCAGAGTAGTATGCAGTCTCGCGCTCGACTCACTCTCTCTCTCTCTCTAATTCGAGGCCGAGCTACCGAATTTCTCACTTATCGCGAGAGCCAGAGTGCAGTGGGTGAGGATGGAGCGGCTGCCTGATGGGCTTTTTAGCGGGGATGGATAGTAGGTTTTGCGCGTGGAATAGTGCTTTGAAGTGATCAGTTATTTCCAAGTTGTTTGAAAAATTATTATATGATTTTTGTGGTATATAAATTGCAATTTAAAATAAATAATTAAGAAATAAAAATTATTTGTAGAGCTAAGATATAATTTAGTAGTTTTCAGGTGGAAAGAAACTTAGGACTTTGGCAAACTTCAAGTCACAGTGACAGACCAGTTTCTATTTAATTATTCAACAATTTTTAAAAAAGGGGTCGTCGTTTATTTAAGAGGGATCCCTCAGCTCGATAAAATTTTTAATTATCCACCCAGCCAATCTGGGGAAGCAGCGTCTCTTATCTAAACTTTTAGCAATTCTTCACCACGTCAGAATTTCCCGCTCTACCCAAAAGTTTTCTTAATCACGCATGCACGTATTCTAATTGAATTCATAATAGCAATAAAAATTCCCTCTCCCACAATAAAGTTCATTCCACTTGAATAAAAGAACTTGAGAATCTTTACAATCTCATCGCAGGCTCGTGAATTCCGCTAACGAAGTATAAAACCCATCAATTCCACCCTAACCATATCCTCATTACACTACCCAAAATACTCGGAATTCCTTTCTCGGTTCCTCCTCATCCGTGACAATTACTACTACTACTACCACAACGATACCATAATCCGAAACATCTCTGCGCGAAAAAATTCACCTTTCCCCTCTCATTACGAATTCACAACGGTGTCTCACTCTCTCTCTCTCCTCTCCTCTCCACACGCATCGCCGGCATTTTATGCCGTCTCGAGAGCTGAGCGCGACCCGCGTAGATCAGCGCGCTGTTCCTACGGTGGAATGAAATTTAAGAACATCGTCGTCCGATATAGAGAGACTCGAGCGCCGAATTCCTTCGCGGCGTATAATACCACGAGTATAACGCGGAATGCGATGAAAAAGAAGAGAAAAAAGAAGAAGAAGAAGAAGAAGACGCGACGACGAGGGATAAGAGAGAGCTCATAGAGCTCCTGTCACCGCCTTATAATAAAACTGGTCACACGCGACTGTGGCATTCCACCGACGACGACAACGACGACGACGACGACGACGACCTTTATCGTTTTTTTTTTCCTCTCGGCAGCTACACCCCGAGGGTGGATTTCGACGTCGCTGGCGTCGTTGAAGCCCTCGTATTACAGCGTTCGAGAGGGAGAGAAACGAGAGACGTGGTGAAATGACTTTGTCAGGATGCCGCGCATGCGTGGAGAGAGATGCTTTTGAGTTTTAGAAGGTGCGATTTAATGCTCGGATGATTAAATATTTGAGCGATAAAGTTTGGATGAAATTTATTTTTTTCAGTGTGATTAATTAAGGTGGCGGTTGACCGAATTACGAATCGCGTAGTGTCCAACTTTTCTTTATTTTAATTAAATTTTTTAATTAATGGGATAGTGCGGTCGACGAGAATAAGAAAAAAAACATTTTCAAATTGAGTGAATATAATGAAATATGAGAATTTCGCTCTACTTATAATTGTTGGCAAATTCGCTTGGTTACAACAAAAAATATTCTTCGTTTTATATGTTTTAATAATTTTTGTTATAATTTCGAAATATTTTTAATAAACGTTAAGTTGGATATGTTTCCTATTTATCATAAATAATTAAATGCCCGTAATTCAAGAGGATTTTACGTCGGACCAATATCGCAAGAGCTGGAAAACAACAAAAAAAAAAAAAAAATAAAAAAGGCAGCCACGCTTAAACCGAGGAAAAGAGAGAAAATTATAAGTACCCCGCTCGATGGGAAATCGATGCCGGTATTTCATCCGTTTCGCAGTCAACGGCTCGCGTGTAAGGAGACGACGACGACGACGACGAGGAAGACGACGCCGTTCCTCTAAAATCCCTAAAACGATCAGCTCTCCCCTGGGGCTGAGCGAGCTTGCGCACGCGCGTCCTCGTGAAAACGATAAGCCCGGCGCTTTGACTCCTTTTTTTTCCTCTCTCCGTGGGACGAGAGCCGCGCGAAATGATGCGGGACGCAGTAGAGAAAGATGAAGGTGGGAGAATATGTGGGCTACTGGGATTTTTCGGGGATGAGTTAGTTTTTCTTTTTTTCTTTTTTTTTTTTGTTCATTTAAAGCGAATTCATACTATGTACTAGTTATTAATGTACATTTCATTTGATAGTGTAATTTATTGCTCGAGTTTGATTATGAGAGCTTTAATTATTACCCACGAGCTGAATTTCAAATTATTAATTTGTTCCGACTTCAGCTTAGTAATTATAACAGTAATGAAAATGCGGTTGATTGATTTATTATACACGAGTCAATTTAATATTCCCGATAATTATTATTATATATTTGTTCGTTTATCATTTTCACCGAGATGCGTGGATGCCGCGTAATTATTTACAGGACAAAGCAAGTGTCCGAAACGTTGGTCGAATGCAACTTAATTATAATGTCCAAAATCAATTCCAAGTCCATTGATATAAACTAGAAAACGTCACTTTCTATCGTAGACCGATTACTCCAGCTAGAACCCCCCAACCACACGGGACAACAACGAAGTGTATTAATATATCGCGTCGGAAGAGTGATAATAATAACCCCCGGGAAACGAATCAATTGATATCGAAAATAACAGAAAGCAATAAAATTGATCGAGCTTTGGCGAGCGGAAAACGAAGGCATACATCACTATCGCGCGCCGACATAAAGGATTTCTCTACCGCCCCTTCTTCTCCTTCTTCTTCTCGGTGGTAAAAAGGATGAGAGAGAGAGAGAGAAAGAGAGAGAGAGAGAGAAATGATTAAGGATGGCGAAATAACCCGGAAACTATATTCATAAATAAATCAGTGGCGTCAGCTGCTGCGGGGGTATAAAGAGAGAGAGAGAGAGAGAGAGTAAGAGAGAAGGATGACTTTCTCGATGTGCCGCCACCGACGTTACTGCTATTCAGCCGTGGTGGTATATGGGACTGTGCCGGAATAATGTGCTCGATTATGAACCTCCTTCGAGAGCATTGACTTATACTACTGACTCTACAGGGTAGTTTATCTTACTACGTCAGGCTGATGTTTCTCTTTTTTTTTCAGATTCAGCCGGAAATATTGGCCGTTTTAAAGGAAAAGCGCTGTCACTTAAATTCTCGAAAGACGTTTGATTTAAGAAACATCCGATATTTTTATTCTATTTATTTTTATCAGCTACAAACCACCTTTATTCGAAAAAGTATAATAGCTACGGCATTATTACTACAAATAACCCATCATATATACGAAGAAGAAGCCGAAACAACTGTTGAAATTGTTCAAACTACCGGCAATCCACAAATTCAGAGGGCAATCATCATTCCAAAATCCACATACAGCCACTACGAAATTCATCACCGAAAAGTAACAGCAGTCAGGCTTTGGCAGTACAAGCGGCGCGCATCCTTCGCTCAGGACCACTTGCGCGTAATGGAGTTGTTCTCGGACGGTCAAAACTTCTCGAACACCTCACCAACCCTTCGCGATTACGCGAAACTCTCTCTCTCTCTCCTGCAGCTCGAGTTATTAAGTATTCACACCTCGCTGCGTTCGCTCGCGCTCGTGCATTGTTGCACATCGACACGAGCGCAAAGTGGATTGCAGTAGGGCGCACGAATTGCCGCGGCAAATCGTTTACGGCCGCAGGGGGAAGCAATGGAGGTGGAGAAGGCGGTAAACCTTATACGGGAGTAGTATGCGCCGTGTAAAGTAGGTGTGGTAGTAGTAGTAGTAGTAGTAGTAGTAGTAGTACTGTTGTGCGGCGCGTGGTATAGGGCGACGCGTGTCTCGCTGATTATCCGCCGGTTGTGGTCGTCGAGGAAAATTTCGCGCAATGGGGGGGAATTGAATGGAATATATACTACTTTTAGGGTAGGAGGTGGAAGGTTATTGTCGCCTGTGAGAGTTTCGCGTTCAATTTGAAGTGAGAGGGGAAGAAAGGATTGTAGAAGAGTTCTATTTTTGTAAAATTAGGTGCCTGATAAGAAAATTGAATCCGCGACGTTCGCGTATGGTAATAATAGATTTTTAATTTGTAAATGAAGTTTTTAGATAAAATAGAATTTAATATTTCAAATTCAACTTGGTCCTGGTATTTTTAGCAAGAATTCTTAGACGACGAATATTTTCTTATAGAAATACGAAAAATTTTCTGTTTTCCATTTATATTTATATCTAAAGTTTATATAAAATAACAAACATTTCGCACGTAATTTCGAAAATACCACAATATTTCCGATGTATATACACCAGTACCTATCAACAGTCTCCTTCTTTCCCTCTTAATAATCCTTAAGACCAGCCAGTTCCTTTTCTATTAATAATCACACTCCCATAACCGTAGCGACGAGTTTCTCGCACGGGACATAAATCTAATTATTAGTTTTGACGCACCACGACACGCCCTCGAGACGATAAGGATGTTTGCTCGATCCCCATCCAAGATCTCTCCACATCACCGGTACTTTTATTACGAAGGAGGAGGGGAACTAGAGAATAAGAGAGTGGATATAAATAAAAGAGCAATTTGTCATCATTTTTTGTTCTTTTTCTTCATCGCTTCAAGGAGAGGGGAAAGAAAGAGCGAGTATTTATTTCCCAACAAATTCTTCTCTCCCTCGTCCCACACAGATTTGCGTTTTGAAAATTACTCAATATCACGCGCGTAGTATATTAAAGCTACGCGCTTCTTTGTTGTCGCTTGTATACTATATACTGATGATGATTATATAGCACCACGGAAATATTTATGCATGGGTGAATGAGAGATGGAATCGTTTAGCGCGTGCGCACGATATAAATATTCGATTAAAATACAATCGCCACTGAATGCACGCAAAATAGTCATGATTATAATACGCGGCGAATGGAGGTGGAAGGGGTGATATCGCAGAGTGCAGTGTAAATTGCGTTAATAATTGATCGCGTTTTGGATTGCGTTCCGTTCGAAACAAATTCGTTTTGTTTCATATGCGTATATAGTGGGATACGAGAGAGGGAGATAGAGAGTTGTTTGCGGGATCGGAGTTTGATCATTAATGAAACTCAAATTATATTTTCACTATTGACCGGATCGTCGTCTAATATTTTGCCATTAACCACCAAACTAATACATCATCCCGTCAGAGTGCTTAGTTTATTATTAATTAGTTTCACTTGATAATAATAAAACTCTAATGCGGACTCATGTATGTTATGAAAATAAATTGTTAAAATAATGCATAATTTTACTATAAACGTCCGGTAATCCTCGTGGTAGTGTATATATACGCTGATTGCACGTATATATATCGACTAAAGATAAGTTATTCAAAGAGAAAATAAAACGTCGAAGACGTATATATATGCACCGTGACACAAAAATTAATAAGAACGTAAGACTATATTTATATTCCTCTTTGTAAATTCTACTTATTCTTTTTTTCCTACTCACGGTGTACAATTTTTTTTTTTTTATACGTACACATACTTTTTCTCAAAATATCGAACTAACCTTATTTTGCACAACACACTATAGAAAATACTCGCTCGTATAAAAAGCCACAGCACCAGTAGCGCTCGCACGCTTGACATCCGAAAACCGCAGGACTAATTAAACTCATACGGATAAAACTCGTGACAGTGAGGTGTACGTGTGATGCGAGTGCGCAACAAGAGGCTTTAATAGACCTCGAGATGAGAACTGATGGCTCAACTATACACACGCAGACACAATGCGAAACTTGCTAAGTCACAATGCATGCTTCGCGTAAGCATTTTGACGCGGTTATACACGCTTTGATTTGTCGTCGCGACTTGTGTTCATTCCTTTTTTCTTTTCTTATTCTGCTTTTGCTTCTCCGTACAGCCGAGATTATTTTCTCACGTGTATGTAGTAGTCTCCGCGCCTTTGTGCGATGAATACCGAAGCGTGAGTATACGTGAACCTTTTTACGCGCGATTAATTAATTGGAATTTATCGAGCCACTACGCTGCTTGCATCTCTCTCTCGTTCATTCTCGTTCTCTCACTCTCGCTCTCTCGATCTCTCTCGTGTTTTTATATATACTGTAAGGATGAGAGAGAGGTTATACGCGGATGGAAACTGCGCGATGTAAATTATTACATTATATTAATTGATATCGCGCAAGTAACGCATTCGCGTTTGTATATAAAAATGTTTTAATTAATGTCGCTGATAATTAACTTTGTCGTTGCGGAGAGTACGTCGGGACTTTATGAATTGCACGCGCGTCGCTGTTGTCGGTTGTGTATGTATGTATATATATATATATATATATATATATATATCCCGCGGATGGATTGTATAATTACGCGTTATTTCGCGAGAGCGAGAGAGAGAGAGAGTAATGAAAACTAGGCGACGAGCGTATATATGCGTGAGTTTTAGAAGCACATAAATTATCAGTACGCGGTATTAATTAAAAACGTACGCGTCGTCAATCGCGCTCAAAATTAATACATACATATATATATATATAAATTCGTTCGTTACAAATCAAACGCGTCGTGTTACAGAGTAATAAAGAACTTCTTTTGTCCGAGATTCTCTAGATAGCAATAGAAGCAGCGAGTTTCTTCGGTAGAGATCAAAGAGATTCGAGAGCTTCGCGCCGCGCCCTTTTGACGTGAAAGAGAGAGAGAGAGGGAGAGAGAGAGAGATAGAGATAGCGGGATTCGATTTAATCAAGGTTCGCGCGTGCAATTGTTCTGCCCGACAGCTGCTACGTCGAGAGATAATCGTGTAGTGTCTATCCTGTCGGACGGCAGCTTGTCAGCAGAAGTAGAAATTAATGTTGAATCTTCTGAATATAGTTTTTTTTTCTTTCTTTATTCGATTGCGGTATTATTCGGATAGGTGTGTTTGATTAAGTCGTCGTTGTGTTTTTATTATTGCTAAATGATATTATAAACTGTAACATTAGTAATTTGGTTAGAGAATATTATTATTATTATGTCGACTTTGTTTATTAAATATTAATTATATAGCTATTTAACGGAAATTTAATTATGATGCTTTCTAGGCTAAATTCTACATTTGATAGATGATGTGAATAAATGAATCGAAGAAATGTTAAGAACGCGTATACGCATTTGAATTATATCGTTGATAACGAATACGAAGAGATAAATGCACGGTATGCGTTTCGAATAATCCAATGCATTTAACAAGATGCCAGTAGAGATAACATTTGCGAGTGGAATAATTAAATACGAAATTAATGGCACTCGATAATTGTAAGATAATATTCCCGTGCGCGCGGGCGCAGGCACATAACATGTTTATGGTCCATTTCCTTGCGGATTTCCGAGATTTTCTCTCCACCCCTCGTCGCCACCCTTCTTTACGATGACTATAGCAAAGAAGATTATTCTTTATATATATTATGTTTACTTTCACGGTTATTCATAATCCTATTATAGCCCGTAATAATATTTCTAGTAGTTCGCGTGCCATATAATATAACTTTTATAACAAAGTAAAATGATACATTAATGTTTATGGTGTACTAAAGTGGATGTGAATGTCTTTCTCGTACCACTACATCAATACGCAGCAATAAACAAAAACATTTTATAGCTATGTATTACAATAATATAAATATATATTTTGAGATTCTACAAATTTCCTTGTAATAAAAACTGTACTTTTTTACCTATTAACGTCATCTTACAAGTTAATATGTTCATTGCTAGAAAGTATATTAATTTCAGTTAAAGCACTTACTTACCAACGCTCATATACTTCCACAAAAAAAAAACAACCATTTTAAACCTCTGCGTTTTCAGGTCACTCGTTGAGCGCGCGCTCGTGCAAAAAAAAGGCCAAAAAAAAAAGAAAAAAAAAACTAATCCTCTTAAACAACGTTCAAAGAAGCGAACAACAGTCGCGCTACTCGCGCATTTCTTTAATGTACCTTAAAACGCAGAGGAAAAGAGGCGCGACGCACAAAAGAACGCGCGACAGCGACAGCAGCAGAAGCAGCAGCAGCAGCAGCGAGTTTTCCATTTTACTTACGCTGAACGGTATGAGGGAATTCTTCACCGAAGGAATCATCCACTGTTGGAACAGCGACATGACGACCTGGCATCCCACGACGACCTCCAGAATCCGCTTGATTAAAAACCTGCGCAGACAGAGAAGGAAAGATATAGACCAACAGACATATCGTATGTATATATATACATAAAGAGAGACGAAGAACGCGCGCGTCTCTCTCTCACTTGAGGAATATACAAACAAAACGAGAACAAAGAGAAGGGAAGGAGGAACCGCATAACCACACGAAATCCGATCATATTCCGGCACACCGGTGAATTTATTCCTACTCAACGCGAAACTTATTGCGGATAAAGATTCTCCCCCCCTCTCTCTCTCTCTCCGCGCGCCCACCCGTGCCGTAATTTATATATGCCGCACGGCGCCGCGTGTTTCATTGCGATAAAAAGGAGAATTTATCTCGCGATGTCTTCCTCGTGCGCTTGCGCACTATGGGGGGCGAGAGTGAGAGAGATGAAAGAAGGCAGCCCCGAGGCTGTTATAAATTACATCGGGAGGAATTCTCATCGACGCGGATCGTTGCAGTATAGCAGCAGCTTAAAACACGTCGCGGGACTGGGAGAATACATCACTGCTTGTACTGGAGGGGGTGAACTCTACGTGAGTATCGAATATGGCGATGGCCCACTTTGGATGTAATATTACGGGCGACGGAGTAGCTTGAGATAAAGAGATGTGGAATGTGTAGAAGTTGCAGATTTTCTTATAAGGAATTTTTATTTTCTTATTTTGAACAATAATAAAGCTATATGGATAAAATTTAATAAACACTATTATATATGCATATGGAAATTAATAAAATTTATTTTCAAACCAGGTTATATCATAACAATCACCCTCCGAAATAGCGAGATTGGCCAAACTATTGTAATGAACGTCGATTTACTCCCCTTCTCTTTCCTTCATTCCCTATCTGTCGAGAAAATTAGATTGATATTGAAAGAAACGTCCAAGAAGGGGACGACGAATTTTTTATTTCCATCGTTTGAATGCACGAGGGTAGCGAAAAATGGAAAGTGGTTACGCACGAGCAGTGAAGGAAGGGGGATAGAAGAATCTAAAAAGGGGCCTGCGTTTGTAGCTTCCGAATCATTTTTTACTTTTCACGAGATGTTTTTGTCCACCGACGGAAGACGAATGACACTCGCTCGTTCTCTCTTTCGAAGTGGACGATTTGTCAGGGAGTATGAAGTTATCAGGACGATGGGCATATACGTACAGTTAATTTAGTTTCAGTGGTCGTGTATATAAAAAAATGTGCACGTAGGCAAAGGCACAAAGGAATTCCCCGGTCTTAATTTGATTTTCGAACCTGGTGTATTAAATTTACTGGCTCTATATGGGACCGGAAAAAAGAGCACGTCGACGTGTGTGTGTATATATATGTATGGTGAAATCTCTGTTTTAGAAGAGGAATACCATACGTACACACAGTTTTTTTGTGTATTATCACAGAGGATCGTAATTTTTTTGCGAAAACGTGAAATATCGAAGGCGACAAAAGGATATGAAAAAAATTGTCGAAAGGGGGGACAAACAACTCTTTTTTTCAAAATCGAGAAAATAGGTGAAAAAAAAAGTGCGCGCGCGCGTGGCAAATGTTTGGCCTAGCTATGCGGAACTCAAATTCGTTGTATCTATGTGTATTTTTCTCTCTGCGCTGTATATATATATATATATGTAAGTTGGAATCGAGGATTTAGCTCGCGGCGTTGTTCAAATTTTTGTCTGGACATTTGAAATTTTTACGGCAATGTGCACGGCATTTTTTGCGAATAAACATACCTAGGTTACATTGTCAAATATGTCTCTGTCGGGATATAACGCGGTGAAATTCAAGATAAAAACGTTATTTGACTTTGCAAATTACAGAAAAATAAAATTGAAATATCGCGTATATTTACCGACCAAATTTATAACCTTTTTACGGGTATTTAACGTTTGAATAACATTATTCACTATAACAACGTCAACTAAAAAAGTTTTATTTTCCTTATATAAACATTTTATGTGAGTGCCGTGAAGTGAATTTAAAATTATGAAAAGGATAAAATAATTATGTAACAATCGTAAAGTTCGTTTCAGCTTTCTCCGTCGAAACAAGCGCAGTGAGAAAAAGAAAGAAGCGAATAATAGAAAAGCCTAATTAATTATGATGGCTGGAGAAGCACGTCATTCAAAGGCCACTCCAAAGTCGGAGGGCGAATAAAAGTTCCCAGCACTTTAATTAATATCCACGTCCTTCCAAACTACATTTCGAAAACAAACCGGTTCGGCGCCAAAAAGGAGAAACGCGCGTCGAAAAAGAGCCACTTCTGTTCCACACCCCTGTGTGTGTGTGTGTGTGAGAGAGAGAGAGAGAGAAATAGAAAAAGCGTCGAGCCGTCCGTCCAACTTGGCATAATTAAAAATCCATTGTTAAACGCTCGAAACGAGGGAATAAATAAAAAATAAAGAAAAAAAATGAAATGCTTAAAAAAGAAAACGACGAGAAAAAACAACAACAACAACAACAACAACAACAAAAAGAAGAAACGTACCTCTTGCGAATCCTCTGCGTCCTGGGGAAGTTTAATTCATAGCAGAGCGTCGGCGCTAGGATGTAGTAGTAGAGGTCGGACAGATTCAGGTTGTCCGGATATTGCACCAGAGCCTTGCCGCCGCCGTCTATCTCGTGTCTCGTTTCATCGGCGTCGCTGCCGTTTTGTTTCACCTCCGCCGCTGCGAAAATAGAGAAGAGAGAGAGAGAGAGAGAGAGAGAGAGAGAGAGAGAGAGAGAGAGAGAGAGAGAGAGAAGAGCGCGTGTATACGCCTGTTAGTATGTATGTGTAGGTTGGTAGGTGATGGAGGGTGAGATGGATAGACCAGACGCGCGCATTCCTAGTTGAAATATCAAGTGTCGCGCGTCACCGGAGGGGAGCCAAATACAACCAACCACCTGCCATCGTCGATTTTTCTCATTATTATTTACGCGTGTATATGTGCGCGAAACTCGTGTCTGGATGTAGTAGGCGAGCTATTGTATACCCCTATTGCAGTAGTTGGACGGTGGTATATAGTCTCGTAGGTATAGCGTGGAGGACGAGGTGAAATTTTAATAAGGATGAGGCTGTGGTTCTACGTTGTCGATTTCAATTGTGCATTCGATGCTTTTTTCAAAGACGCGGTGCTGAGTAAAATCGTGTGGTTGGCATTTGCTCCTTTTTCATAAGTAAATTGGATAATAGTAGACTCTTAAATCAGTACACATATATGAAGAATGTATAAAAACTTAAATATCTAACTAAGAATCTATTCATACAGAAAAAAGAAAGTATTTAAAAAGTCATTATTTTTAATTTTTAATACTGAATGTCAGTGGAAATCTCTATTTTTTTACTTATTTTTTACTTTACTAGAAATGAAAACATCCATGAACTTCTTCCTTGTTTTTATTTTATTCTACTCCTGATCTTTAAGAACTACTTTAAATAAAACATAAACATACACCATTACCCCCTAAAGATTTTCTTTACACCTTTATACTCCTATACTAAGGTCAAAGCAGCTTTCAATTTTATCTCCACTTTTAATTCATTAAATTTCAATGTTACACCCGCATTCAACAACTCCCCCTCCTAAAAAAATGCACTCGTCCATTCAAGACTTTAGCGTATCACCCCAAAAGCATCCTGTGTGTACCTATAAACCACGTTTGCCAATGTGCGCACATCAACGCTCGCAACGAAAAAACGGAAGAAAAGCAGCGCGACGTTACGGTGGAAGGCGTCCACGCGCGTTTAATTAATTACTCTCTTTCTTTTTCCCAACCTTCCAACGTGCCACCCACGCGGCATTTTAATTAATTAGCACGCTATATCGTTCCGTTACCATCGCCTTTATTTTCTTCAGGCGCGACAATGCACGTAAAAGGCTTCTTCTGCTTAGGATAATCCGGCAACGATCGATCGAACGATCGATCCATTCACACACACGCATGTACGTACATTTATATATGTATATATATACGTATAACCATCGCGTTCGAGTGCTATTAAACGCCCTTCCGATTAACCGAAAGCGTAATCCAATCTGGCGCGTGTCGCGTAAGCCCCTTAAGTTTAAACGTGTTATTGTGCGAGAGGCATGTATTGCATACATATATATATATATATATATATATATATATATATACACTAGAGGAAGTGCATGAAAGAATGACGACGATTGACCGATGCGAGAGGATATGTGTGTGTATATGTGTGGGTGGGTGTGTATAT
>JAYJLV010062077.1:0-17256 GCA_036873485.1 Torymus texanus
CTCTCTCTCTCTCTCTCTCTCTCTCTCTCTCTCTCTCTCTCTCTCTCTCTCTCTCTCTCTCTCTCTCTCTCTGGCCTGTTCACGGCCACTTTTTACCGGACAGAGACGTTGTGTTTGCGCAGGCCTACTAGTCTCTGAAATTCGAGCCGAGGCCCTTTCCGATTCGAGCGCAGGATAAATACGAAACGCGCTGGGGCTCAAAGGGGCGCCACAACCGTCCTGTTATGACAACGAGGCGAGGCAGAGAAGGAAGGACACAAGTGGGTAAAAAAGAGGCTGCTCTACGTCTAGAATCCGAAAAAGTGCCGAGGACGTAAACTTTGGCCTGAGCTGCGTGTATATTGTGTATATAGCTGCGCGGCGGTCCGGCAAGTTGAAATAAGGGACGGATTAACTCGCTAAATGAGGCGCCAACGTGTGTTGCTGGATCCCCCATATCCGTTGCGTCGCTCATTCTGTATTCTTCGAAAGCAATTATCTCAATTTGGAGAAATATTTTAGGATTCAAATTGAATAAGAAACATTCGTAATAATTTTGGAATAGCTTCTATATTATAGGTTTAAAACTATAATAATAAAAGTTTAAGATAATAATGAGTGGGATGAATATAAAATTATTATTTTTTTTCAACATTATGCGTAAAGTGTGTATTTACGAACTGATTTGAGCGCAAAATGTTACTTTATAAAACAGTGTGCGTAAAATGAATACCTCAAAAAATTATCTGGCATGAAATAGGTTTAATAATACACGTAATTTGTTTAGGATTGAAGTATATGAGTAAATCCAGAATTTTGTGACCCTTTTCGTATTCCAAAAATTAAATATTTTTTTTGGAGCACACCTATGAGACACGTTTTTTCTGGCACGTTATACCGTATATTATAACCAAAAAACGTTGTCCAATCAAAAACTTGTGGGTGACATCCATTTTTTGCTGCATTTAATTTTTCTTATGGAAATTTATTCAATTTAACATGAGAAAAATGGACGAAAAGTGGTCATTGATGATTAACCAATAGCAAGCTATTGAAGTGACCACCAAAAATATTCCACAAAAAAGTGATTAAAGTAGAAGAAAAGAGCTTTAATTTGAGATGAGAATCGGAAAAATCGGTCAATTCGGCGCAAAGTTAGGTACATTTGAAAATCGCTAAAAATGATCAAGAATCATTGAATTACGTGGATTCGGGAAAAATCGCTCATTTTTTGTCAAAAAATGGATGTCACCCACAAGTTTTCGATTTGACAACGTTCTTTTCTTATAATATACGATATAATGTGCCAGAAAAAACGTGTCTCATAGGTGTGCTCCGAAAAAATAATTTTGAAAGACGAAAAGGGTCACAAAATTCTGGATTTACTCATATATCTCTGATTGATTACTTTTGTTGAAGAAAACCTGTTCCGACAGGAGCTCCGCCCCCTACTCATCTACAAGGGGCTGCGACCGTGGAATCGCTTCCACCCGCCCCTACCTTTTATACTCTCGATTTCCCCCATTCCAGTATTATACATATAATAAAAATATTACAATTCGATATAATATTTGTATATATTCTTATATACGAATTATGAATTGTATACAACGATTCTATACAATCTGTTACATTTATTACATTAATCATTACTTAAAATCTCAAAAGATTCACAACTTAAAAGTTTGTTTACTCTCAAAGACAACTGAAAGCACATTCTTCAAAAAAATTTATCGAACAACATGGAAATAAAAATTTCTTAAACACAGTCAACATCTGCCAGAAATTGTTGTTCACACGCCACTTTTAAGCAGACAACCAAATTTTGCCAAAAAAAAATCAGCTTGAATCAAGTGAAACTCGCGCGACTCACATGGGGACAGGTATTTCGACTGTGCTGCACGAGTTGCATAACAATCCGAACCGCGTAATGAGCAGTCAATGACGCTCGAAAGGCGAACTTGTGAATAATTTCAGTCACGCGTGTATTATGCGAAAAAAATGCATTCCCATAAGCTGAGCAAGCACGCTTTAATGATTTTTCGGGGCTTCGATCGAACGGCTGTTTCGCAAAGGTCGTACACTCGATAATCATCTGTTCCATATACGCTGGAAGCCTCACAGGCTGATGACATTCGGAACATTTAAATTAATTAATTAAAAGGCCTGGGAGACTGGGCTCGCATGCACACGTGCGCTCAAAGTCTCGACATCGACGACGACGACGAAGGAGAAGCAGCAGCCGAGGCTGTCTGCAAGTGCGTCCCCGAGGTCCGGAAAAGCATTCCGTGTGAGAGTATATAGCAGCTAGCATCTGTCAGTTCTTTCGCGCTCTCTTCCTCTTTTGCACATTCGCCTCGCTGCCTTTTTATACACGTACGGCCTGGCAAGACGACGCGGCGACGTTCCCATTCACTTATTCGACTTTCGTTCACACGTCGTGTGTATGCCCCCTTTCCTCGTGTTATTCTTCTTTTCGCAAGACTCATGGCTGCTACGGCTGTCGCCCGTACACACACACACAAACACACACACACATACACACACACGAGAGAAAATATACCGTCGCGTCCCATCCGCCGCAGCCGATTCCCAAAGTTACATACGCTCGCACCATAAGGAGTCAAGGAGGCTGCCATCGCCAAGTTTCGCTGCTATATATATAGAAGCACGCGTGCAGTGCTGTCGCAAAAAAACGGCGTTTCACCGACAACGAGCAGGGGGCGTAAAAAATCCCGGGAGATTCCGGCTTGTGACGAATCCAGCACCCGATTAAATAGAGTTTGCCTCCGGTTATGTAACTCGTTAGATAGACGTCTACTCGGTTATTTATAGAACGCACAGGATATTCTCAGTTTGACATGTGTAGGAGTAAGCTCGCGCTTCGTGGTTGCGATTACTTTGGGAGTGAGTTTAAACTCTGCTACCACATTGCTGAATATCATGTGGTCATATCTTATGGATTATATATGCTGATCAATTTTTACGAATTTCCTTATATATACCTATATATTGTTAGCAAACATATACGTTTTATTCTCAAATCTTATTAATTGTTAAATAGTTTAATCAAGATTTTCAACTGGTATTATACCAAAATATTCAAATCTATAACAGTTTTACTGAACGTGCCAGAGTGAATGTGCAGGTGGTCAATAATTACAAATATTTTGCATTCTCTGTTTAAATGGACAATTTACTTAGCTCTACTAGACCAAAAAAAAAGCAAAAGTCCAAACCCGAAATGTAGGCTTTAAACCCTTAATTAACGTTGTCAGATAAAATCGAAACGCCATCGCATTCCTAAAGCTCGTACACCTACCGGACTGTACGCATACGGTTCGAACGTCAGTTCGCCGTAGTAAAACGACCTTTCAGGTCGTTCTCCAATCGGCAAAAAAGCCCCCACAGCTACTTCAATTACCAAGTACACACAGTACAGCAGCTCCTAGAGTCGGCCATAGCAGCGACAAACCTCGCGCAGCTATGAAAAAAAAAGAGAAGGAATTCCCGCTAACGAACGCAAATGCCCATTTGAAACGCGTGCACGCGCGAGCTCGCGTCGCAAGAAAAGCTTGTGCGCGCACGCGCGCAGTTTTCAATTGCCGCTCGCACAGCGATAAGAACGCGCGAGCGGCAATTCATCAAAAAGAGTGAGGCAGGCGAGAACGCGCGTGAAGTCATTCGACGGCGCATAAAGGACTGCGCGCGCGCGTGCGCGGCAGCGCGCATTAAAAGCGCGGCAAAACGGTTATAGTCCCGCGCGCACGCGCGCACGCTTGCGTTTTATATATACGGCGAAACGAGTCGCGCACGTCCAGTTTCTTCCCTCTCTCTTTCTTTCTCTTTCTCTTGCTGCTTCCGTCTCTCTGCACTCTCCTTCCCCGAGAGCGAATTGTGAACCCCTTTAGGGATTTCACTCGCGCGGGTTTGCCTATTCGGGCGATCGCGTATTGCGTCTTCCGAGGAGAGAGAGCCGCGTGCGCACGCATGCGTATATATGTACACGTATATACGCTCCATAGGTATACTTATGCTAGATGCTCTCACGTTGTCCGCGTAAGAGAGAGAGAGAGAGAGAGAGAGAGAGAGAGTTGCACTTGTCGAGGGGGGCTTTTTAAGTGCCGCTAAGGGAGAGACGGTGGCCGTTCTATGTGCACGCGCACTGAAGCCAAGCGGTATTGGCAAGCGAGCCTATTATATATGCCGATGCAAATGCCGTGTTGAAAGTTACGTTTAGTGAGCTTATAGGTATATGCGACTAACTTCCATTTTAATTTTGTGACAAAGAGGACGCGGAGACACTGATGAGAGATAGAAAATTAAATGTACACGCAAAATTATAGTCGAATTCGTGCTTACGAATAAAAAACTAAAATATTTCTCAAAAAAAAAACAGCCCCTGACACTGGCAGTATAAAATTAGATGAATTATTACTGACAGTTCAGAGAAAAATGTTACGGGAAGAGAAAAAATGTTGCTCAATGACATAGACACGTAATTAATCACTATAGCGTGAAATCCCGCACATGTGCTATCTGCCGACGTGTATGGCGAAGAGAATGCTAATCTCGTCTGGTTAAAACAATCTTTCGAAATCTTTAATGTGTAGCAAATCTGTCATTTTTCAACATCTACGTTAATTCATAAATTGACGTCAAGTTTGGTGGGTGAAAATAGCTTTATAATTGCTCCAAAATCATCATTGCCATACCTTTTTCTTGCACAATTTTCTTTCAGTCGATAATAACGATGAATGTAGGACAGAAAATTGTGCTTAACCTTTAATTTAAACCTAATAATTCTTCATGCTAATATTATTTAATGACATAGATTATTTGTAAGAACCTAAATTGAAATAAAAATAAAAAATCGGGCCTTATGTATGTAAAATGTGAAAAAATTATATGCTCGACGTTAAAAAGCCATTTTCACCGAAAGCCAGATTTTTGCATAAGCATTAGCGAGCACATTATCATTAGCCGGAATGAAGGGCTCGCGGTTCGGGACCTTAATCTTCGGTTATAAAGCAATTGACTCCTAAGCCATCGCTTTAATTATAGAGCGACATCCATGAAGAATGTCGCAAAAACACTTTTGGCTCGCTCCGAATTCGCCTCCCTCTAGAAAAAGAAAACACAGCTCGCGACGACGAATCCCACACACATGTGCGCGCAAGGTATACATATATATATATATATATATATATATAAGGACGCGCCGCACGCGGTTGGCTTTTTGCGTCGGCGGGTCCCCGAAGTTACGCGCGCATTCTCCCTCGTCCGTCCGTCCGGCTCTCGCCGCGTCCTTGTTTCTCGTCTAGTTTTTAACGAGCGAAGGAGCGGGGCTACCATGGCGAGAGGAGAAGAAGAAGAAGAAGAAGGAGTCGGCTCGCTCGCTGAATTAAAGCCACGACTACGACGACGGCGACGACGACGAAAATAGTTTTTTTTTTCTCGTATAAGGGAGAGAGAAATGAGGGAGAGGCCGAGAGAGTAGCGAGCCTTCCAGCGATGTTATTTATTATGCGTGGAGAGCCTTTTAAAAAACGAACACACTGGCCGTTTTGTAGGTTCGATGAAAGCCCTTTTGCTGGGTCTTTTCTCCCTTTCGACGGACTTTTTAAAGTGAAATATCTTCACGTAAAGTCTGAGACTGGCACCTGTAAAATAGATTGCATCTGTATTATTTCAACTAAGTTTATGTACATTGAATAAAAGTTATTTCAAGGGGAGACATTTAAATTTTCTTAGTCTATGCAAGCAAAGGTGTACCAAGACGCGAATCAATATAGGGCCCCATTCACTGACGATTCACTTAATTCGTTAAAATAAATCTGATCAAAATGTAATTCATTTTATCTTTAAATAAATTATCATTTTTTAATTGGTCAAGTTCGGTAATCATAAAAATAAATTGCGCTTTAGTTCCTGAATTAGCAAAATTTATTGATAATTTATGATGATTTAGAATGATGATGATTAAAGTTGTGATTGATTTTCTTCTATGCAGTGAATGAATGTAATCGAGTTAATACCGATTTTTGAATCTCGATCATAAATCGTGTTTCAAAAACTACTTCACAGATGAACATTTTATATTTGAACGCCAATTCAGGTAGATCTCCGTATACGAATCTTCGTTTACACCATTGAATATTAATTACAACATGTCTTAACCCTTTTCTCTAAATACTTGATAACTGTGTAATTTTACAACGCATAATATAAGGAAAAGTATAGATTCAGCAAAACTAAATTTAATCTGTGACAGATGGTTCACTATACTATCAGTGGAGCGAAAGTAGTTTTCGGAACGGTATCTGAAATTCTATACACGCAATCACGGAGAAAAATATACTTTATGTACGAATGTAGTCACGCAGTCATACTCGGATTTCCAACGTTAAAAGCTCAACAGATATCTCTTTCAAACAGTTTCAGTGCGATATGGATTTTCTAGGAAGCATGACGCGATTTCAGATCTTTATTTATACGAGCGCGACACGTTTTAAAATTCCAAGTTGTACTCGTACGAGCTGTAAGCGCAAAGCTATATGACATTATGGTTATTTTTGTCTTCTTCCTTTTCATTTTAATCGTCGCACAGCGCGCACAAATTTCATGATTTATCCGATCGACGTGGTTAGCTTACGTCTCATACGTTGGCGCTGCGCACAGAATTTTTATTTTTCTCGACAAACTACTTGGCATTCGAACCGTAAAAAACAATAAAACGCCAGGGAATGAATAAATTATTTCATATATTATTTCTGTTATGACTTCAGAACTTGTTTGGCGATATAATTAAAATTGCAAAACAAGATATTTCTTTTGGGGATTCACGGTATTATAAAAATCTATGCGTACCATAAACCTAAATTTATGAAGCCAATTATGCAAAACAATTTTTTCTTATGTGCAAACTATTTCTTCGGAATCGCTCGATCGTTTACTCATTTTTCATATTGTTAAGTAAATTATAAAGTTTATAAGGTAAGAGAAAGTAACGTGGCACGTGATTATAACACCAAAAGGCTCGTTTAGTCTTGGGCTCACTCGACTCTTACGGTGGAAAATTCAAGTATAAAGCAATTTTGACCATTCAAACAACTTAAAACTGTAGACTCTCTTCTAGTAAGTGTATACAAAATGAAACAATAAAAATTATATCAATATACGTTTTGTTGACTACGGGCTTTATTTAACATTTGAATTCAATAACTATTTATAATTACGACATGTAAGAAAAACGGGAGAAATACAAAGAAAACATTACTAAATATGCGAGTTCTCTCTAAAATTGCTAAGTGATTGCCTCTGGGGCGGCGACTCTTACCGAGTATAAGATGCGGGTTCCAATGAAAGACGGGTGGACCTCGTAGGCGGTCTTAAGCGCAAGCTATTGAACCAGGAGTCAGCGCGAGGAAAGGTCGTGTGACTAGAGAGACGAAGAGTCGATGCAGCGCTATGAATAGACTCGTCTGCTCAGGTGGCGACTACACGAGGGAGTGACCTTTAGTCAGCGACCGATTCCCCGATCATACGCCAGTTATCATCGTAATTCGCCGGTCACACCCATTTCTAATATTAAAGCGATAAAGGTTTTTTTTTTCATATATTTTCACATTAATTCAGAAACGATAAATTTCATTAATCTTTCATTTGATAGATTCAATGTATATGAGTCTTGTAAGCTCCATGTATAATTATAAATATTACCATGACTCATTATAAAGTTATGAAGTTTAAGTTTGCTGATTCGTAATCTTCTATTTTAAAACGCCACTGAACCGTTAATGTATCAAAATAAAACTGGTCGAATAGCTTAGTCTTCTTTCAAAAAAGTTAATACTTCGGAGATTTGAAAAAAAATCACTTAAAAGTTTCGCAAAAATAACAGGTTTCTGAAAACAACAGATCCGACTATCCGCACAAATCTGCTTTGTCCAATATCACGCTTGCCAAAAATATTCCACAAAGCAACGAAAATTCTTAAAATTCTTATCTTTAAGTACAAATACAAGCAATATAAAAACAATTCTCAGGCCTGCGCAGGCATAAAAGCGCAATAACTCAGCAACACCTCTCACATCGATGAACCACGAGAATCTTATCTGAAATTTTAATGCACTCTTAGCAGTGTCGGCAGTCGAGGTCAAAGGCTGGCATTATATGCAGGCTCGGGTATGTATACGTTGTAAACGAACGGAAGAATCAACAAGACCGTACAGCGCTAAACGACGCTAATAGATCTATCCTCGGTCTTTGGCGCTTTTTCGGAATGCACTACCGTGGCAATATAAATACCTTTTAGCTCTCTCTTTCTCTCTCTCTCTCTCTCTCTCTCTCGCCACGTGCGATAATTGCTCGCGCTATATAGCCACCACGCGTGTTGAGTCATATATGTGTATACATAGAGGTGCAAGGTTCCACGCTGGTTTATTTACTCGGCGGAACAATGAGGCAGAAAGCGTCAAATGCCGCGAGTAGTGCCGGAAAGCCGATAATAAATTTTTTAACTGAAAAAAGAGGGCTACCATGCTGTGTGTGTGTATATATATATATATATACACACGAACCCGCAGCCGCTAGGGCTTTTAACGGTTTACAGTTATTTCCTGAGTGCTTTGCTTTGGCATGACAGGAGAAACTTTTCTTTATAAACTGGTTTATGAATCTTGCGAGGGTATAAATTTAGATAATTTTGTGTTCCACGCTATAAGGTGTGTCAGAATACTTATAAAATATTTAGAAAAAATAATATAATCTTCATAAGAATTTTAAAAAACGTAAAAGAACAATGAAGTCTTTAGTGAAATTTCCATCCATTCATCTCAACCTTATAACGCCTTCATCGGCCAAATTAAGATAACAAAAGCCAGCCATCAGCCCCGCATCTAATCCAGTACCAAACTTGCTGCTTTAATCACGATCTCGACTTACATTCGCCGAAGACGAGCTCGCGTAAAGACATAAGCCGCGTGGTTCCAGAGTATATAATAATCCTCTCGGCGCAACAATCGTCCAATAAAGCTGATCCTGCGCCTCTCTTTCCTTTGCTCCCCAAAAAAGAAGCAAAGGCCGACAGAAAAGGGGAGATAAAAGTGGCCCTTCTGCAGACGGGTGAGTGAGTGAGTGAGAGAGAGAGAGAGAGAGAACGAACGATATAGCGTTACGCCAGCGGAACTAGAGAAAGAGCAGCGTGTTATATGATTGAGCGCTCGCTTTGTGCTTTTTGATGCGCGCACGCGCGTGCGTGCGTGCACTCGCAGCCACGGCCCATTGCAGCATCGATAAATAAATTTCGCATGGCACGGTAATACAATCCTCGTGCTGTATCCGGAGAGTGAACGAGAGAGAGAGAGAGAGAAAGAGGCCGTTTGTGCTCTCTCGTGGGCCGGTAACACGAGACGGCGAGCGGTGAGCGCTCTCCGCTCGACTAATTTGTGAAATTTAATCAACTGCGCGCGTTCGCTCTCTCTCTCTCTCTTTCTCCTCATACATCCTCCCTCGCGCGCATACCTTCCTCTTCGCCCCCGAGATGCGTATCTCGCTCTCTTTTTATCACTCCCTCTCTCTGCGCGCTCCGTTCCTTGTAACTATATCACTTTTCTCGGCCGCGCTCGCTCTCCTTTTATTTCGTACTTACGCGCGCGCGTCTCGGTTTCCGCCCCCTCCTGCACGCAAGCCTGCCGCGCGATTTATTAGTCCCTCTCGATTGGTCACCCGAGAAGGACGTCGCAGAAAACAACATAAGCGGAGAGAGAGAGAGAGAGAGTGAACACGACACGAGCGACGCGCGGGGGGTCATTCCCTACCGTTCCGTCGCTGCTGCCGCGCGCGCTGCAGGATTGACCGCGGGATTAACAGACCGCGCGATCGTCGTCGTCGTCGTCGAGGCGTGCGTGTGTGTGTGTGTGTGTATATACACGTATATAATATATACGCGGTCACAGCGGGCCCTGTTATATGCGTATATATTCATTCTGTGTGTATATATATACACGTATATTATATATGCATGCGCGACTGGGCATTAGAGTGGCCCGTGTGCGCCACGCGAGAGAACAAAGGGCTTTTTTCTTGGCTTCTTTTATACGAGCACGCGGAGTAACCGCACACCGCGACTATATACGCGAGCGAACGATAAGGACACGAACAATGGCTCTTTTCATGCCTGCATCACGTTAAATGCCAAATTCGTTAAGTTGAGTGTTCGTGACTAATTGTTTTCGCTTTTTTTGCGGCTGGCCAGTGAGAAGCGCGTGCTACTGGCTCGTCACGTCGGCTCAGTGTAACTATGATGATAATATATAACTACTGCTTATGTAGTGGTATGGTCTAGCAGAAAAATGTCAGTTTTTTATTTTAGAGTGATGGATCGTTTACCGATTATTCGCGCTTTTTAGATTTCTTTATACGAAAAAATTACGATTTATTACACGTCTATTTCAATTTAGTATTTTTATTTTCAAAGACTAATAATATTCTTATCAAGTATTTGAGAACCAATATAAAACTCTGTTGTTTGAATGTTAGGTAGATACTAAATTGATAGTAGTACAGTTTTTAAATCAAGTATTTTATCGTTATTAAATGTTTACTACAGGAAACATGGTACGACTTTACAATAGACTGTATAATGTACACGCGAAGTAAATCGGGCAGCAAACAATACTCGATATAAAGTGCGCCAAGAGATATTTTAGAAAGTCATATGAAATATCTTTTGCGCGAGCTACGGCTAGAACAATCCATATAAGCATTATCTTTAATGCTCGCGGCCGCGACAAGCGAGTGGAGCAATAATCCTTCACGAGGGCAATTTCCGCGAGTGCGAGACCATTTTTGTCTCACGATAATACGAAAATAACGGATGTCACGACACGCTCGTATCACGACCATTTCCTTTTATACCAAGGTTCCTACGAATCCTAGATTTCCAGCTCTATTACGTTTTATACACTCAAATATCTGGAATCACGCTTTCCGCAGTATATGATGCGTTAATAACGCTTTAATGCTTTCGTCCGCAGATAAGTGATGACCTAGAACAAACGTATAGTGTTTCAGTCGACGAACCGTCACAAAACGGTTTGTTGTTTCTTTGCTAAATTTATAAAAGTGCGTAGTTATATATCGAAAAAGTTTTACTATAAAAAAAGAGAGCTTCAGATTGAATTTGAACGGAAACTAAGCGAAAAAACGGTTTCGCAAGCCGCGGAATGTTTTGCATCTAGAGAAGAGTTTTGAAATTCCTGAGACACCGCGCGCGCATCCATAAAGCAATCTCCGTCTCTCGACTGCATCTCTCGCAACCCAATTAAACTAACAACTCGGCGCAATCTCCTGTCTAGTCGACCGCCCGCGCGTGCGGTGCACCTCGCCCTGCGCCATTCGATTCAATAGTCCCCTCTCTCCTTATACCTGACAGCAATCGGCCATAAAAGTAACGTTATCCCCCCGTCAGATATGCATCCGCGCTGACTGTTCCACGCGACCTACTCCTCGCGGAAATTCGACTCTCTTGCGTGTATCTATGTATATATACTCTTTCGACGTATAGTACATATATATATACATATGGACAGATTCGCGAAACTACATATAGCCGGAGTGGCAAGAAAACGTGACCGTCTAATCCTACTGGCCCCACGCGCATGCACATATCTATAAAGTAGTCGCGCGTTTGCTGGCGCGCAGCTGCACGCGTCGTTCCCCTTTTCTCTCCTTTTTGCCTAGGTACACGCCTCTGTGCGGTAGTATATATAGGTGCATTATATATGTACGCGGCTATAGTTGTGTATAGTGTGCATGAGCACTATACCGCGCGCGGTTGCAACCGAACGGTTATATGCAGCCGCGCGCTGTATAGGAGAGAGCGGAAACGCCCGGGCAGCGCGTTCTTCGATCCAGGTCGGTCCCTCTCTTTCTCTCTTGAGCTCGCGAGCACGCGGGCTTCATCTCGATAAGGTGCACTCGATACTTTTTTCTTCTTTGCTACCTATCTCGCTTGCGCGCTCTCTCTCTCTCTCTCTCCTTCTCGCTCTTTTGCCGTGTGGTTAAGCCGCGCCTTTTATCTCGATGCTTCTTTTTGCCTCCGTTTTCTCTTGTCCGAGAAATCGAAAGGGCGTCGACGCGACGTAGAGTAGCTTAAGGAGAAAAAATGGTATGATCTATGGAAATTTCACCATTTTTTAAGTTTTTTAATACGACTTTTGTATATAGAATGTTCTATTAAGAATTCTATTAATAATGTAATACATATTGAGCAACGACTGCATATTCTGATCAAACGCATGATGTAATGTAAGCTGACGAGTTACATTCCGTGTAACTAGGTAATCCAATAGATGATTTCGAGCGAAATGTGCGAATTTACATATCGATGCAATTTAGCTACATCACGCGAGGTTTAGAAAAGAGACAAATGATGTATCAGAAATACAAGCTGATACAAGCATTCAGAAAGTAGGATGAACATATATCTCTCTAGAATTTAATGATTCAGCTACAAAAAAAGCACATAAGCATTTATGTAGCATGAAATCTATAACATTTTCATTAGCATATTCCAAAGTGAAAATATTATACATTCATGAAAATAAGGTATATAATCATAGCATACTAAGATTAAATAATTCCAACTACGAAATTAAAGTGTATTTTAAATAAATAAGCACACGTCTATAGATATTTTAACTTCAATAGAACAATGGCTTGTATAGAAAAAAGGTTTGAAATATTTATTCGCTCGAATGACAAAATATTCATCTGACACGCGTAAAATCGTCTCTTTCAAGAAACGCGCAGCTACGATATTCCCCTTTATACTTATCCTGCAAGAGCGGCCTGAAAACTTATGCATTTATACGCCGCCGTTACCGAAAGAAAAAAGTCGACCGCGCGGCATACAATGCGCGTATAAATTTCGTCGCTCTCTGGCACACACGCGAGAATTCATACGACGCTCGTATATATGCATTTCCATTTGAAATTCGAGCGCGCACGCGTCAGTCTCTGGCCACGGTACGGGCCATTTCCATACTCGAAATAACAGCTCGTCGCACGGAGCCTTTCGACAGCCCCGTACAAGGACACACCACGCACGCCTCATCGTCCTTTATATTTATTCCCCGATTATTTGGACGCGCCGGACAAAAATACATATACGCTAATGGACTCGCCGCACGGTGACGGCGCGCCTTTTAACTCATCCTTCGATGCGCGCGGGAGGAAAAAGAGAGACAAATAACTTTGGAAGAAAGTTACAAAAGCTCCAGCTTGCAGGATATTATATACGCGCGTGTGTGTATATATATATATATAAAGTAAGAGAGAGAGAGAGAGCCTGCATAAATTTGATCCGCGGGCGTTTAGCATAAACAATGGGGGTTGCTGGGCGCTCGTATCTGCGTACAATGGGATATATAACGCGCGCGCGCGTGTGCAGCTCGAGGTGGTTCTTCGCCTCTCTCTGTCTCTCTCTCTCCCTCGCCTTATACGCCGCGTGTGTAACTTTTTCGGCCTTTTTGCTCCCTTTCTCGCCCCGTGTAACAATGGCCTGTCTCTCTCGTTCTTGGCCTCCCCCCTTATAGCTGTTATATACCGGCCGCACCCACACGCGCCGCGCTCGAGAGATTTGCGTCGCGCCTCGATGTCGCCGCGAGATTTTATATACACATACGTATAGGTGTGTGGGTGCACGCGTATATATATGTACATACAGTGAGGAGGAGAAAGAACGGCTAGAGTTATGACCGACCGTCGCGTTGACTCGCTCCGCATTATTTTTTATTTGCGCGTGAGCGCGGCGAGAGGGAGATTTTTTCACTGCAGCGGTGACTTCGCGTCTCATTGCGCGCTCCACGCGTGTCGCCGTAAATCTCTCGCTCTCTCGTGGCCGAGCGCGCACGCGGGCAACGATCTCCCGCGCGCGCGTGGTTGTTTAGATACGGATCTCGACGGAGAGGAGAGTAGCTCTCGTTTTTTGCGTAACCGCATATATATATATACGCTGTGGTTTACGGGGAGTGGACGATCTACACGTGTATGTGTGTGTGTGTGGAGAGCATTTCGTTCGTTGACTTTTGAATTGCCTATACAAGAGCTCGGGTATGTAGTGTCAATGTCTTTATATGTTATATTGTCGGCACGGCTTTGACACACGCGTTTATGGTTTTTAGACGACAGCTTGACAATATTGAGAAAATACTGGTGCATTAAGAACGTGATATCGATCTTTTTCTATGTGGTAGCCGCTCGGTTTAATAGGCCTTGTGGTTTTTGAATTGATACAGATCGCTCTAGCGAGAAGTTCATCAGCCTCATAAAGATCTTTCCGATAAAACAGTCTTATGCAAGCGTGCTGTCTTATGATCTATTGTGGCTGAATAATTTCTATACCATTAAATAGTATTCTAACACCTTTTCTACTTGAAACTTCCTATTCTTTTGGTAGAATTATTGGTTTTTGTGCGGGAAGGATATTTTGTATACTTTTTAAAAATAAAAAATGTTGTATTCAACTCAGCGATGCTATCTCTTGTCTCGTGTAAAGGTTTCTTTATACGCCCATATCGTTGGTAAACATACGATTAGAAATGTTTACATTGAGTAAAAGGCTGTTGCATCTGCCAGTTAAAGGCTTAAATACACAATTGACTCACTACTTTATCGGTTAGACTTTCAGGTTTCATTTTAACAGCGAACAACGACGTTTATTATTACAACTTGCGAATAATTATATTTTTAACAATCATTTTTAATGGATGGGATTTTTCATGCTGACCTTTTTATTTATAAGTACATAATAATTCAGAATGAAAATTGTAATACAACAATAGCATCTGCAATAACTTGAGCAATTAAACGTTTCTTCCGCAACATAAATTCTTATACAGTCTCGAAAGGAGTCAGTTGAGTCGGTTACCGAGGCATCCCTCCCCATAAAACATACACCTTCGATGACAAAAAGGCCGGATAATCAAGGAATTCCTGCCGGCACCTCTGAGCGGAAGCATCACCTCGACAAAAAGGCATCACGCGTTCTTCCCTCCTGGCGACCTCCTCGAACCTTCTAAAAATTCATCATGCACCCTCATCTCCTACACACGCCTTTGGAAAGAAAACAAAGCCCTCGTCGCAGTCTGAAAAAAGCGTCACGCGCATGCACGCACTACTATATATATAAGTAGCAATCGCGTGGCTCTCTCCGAGCGCTGCATGAGGGGAGAAGTAAGATTTTCACGCTCGATCGGCGAGCGATAGCGAGTCGCGCGCGAGCTCTCCTTTTTTACAGCTCGTATAGGTATATATACACACACATAGGGGGACTCGCACCGCGGAAGAGATAGAGATGGAGAGATAAACTTGCAGAGAGAAGGGAGAGAGAAAGAATGAGGCTCTCTCTCTCTCCCTCTCTGTGTGTATGCAGCTCTGGGGGCCGCGTGTGCGCATGTAATATACATCAAGCGAGAGAGCGCGGCCGCGTTCGGTGACTCAGCGCATGCGCCCTCCCCGATATTATAATTCAACCGGTTTTGAGACCAAGAGAGAAAGAGAGAGAGAGAGAGAGAGAGAGAGAGAGAGAGAGAGGGGAGGGAGTCTCCCTTTTGCTCCTTCCTCTTATCTGCTCCTTTTCTCTCTTTCTCCTCCGCTCGCCTCTCGTCCAGGCTTCTCTATTCCGGTCTTTCCTATACCTTTCGCGTGCACAAGAGATCGTTGCTGCGTTATAGAGTGTCCCTTTGTAACTAAAGACTTACCGATGCTGTTCAAAAATATTACTGATATTTTCCTTGATTTTAAACTTACTTAAAAATGAACATTTTGTATATAGGATTACTTACCAAATTACTTTCGAATCGGAATATATAAAACTTCTTTTAACATTATTCGTGTATATATCTTACATCAATTTTCAACACGACTAAAATGTAAGTCGATGCGCATATTATATACGATATCTGCTTCCACCATAACTTTAAAAATATTGAAACTGTATCAATGATTGCAAACAAGTAGTATTATGTATTTAGTATATACTAGAATCATGAACATACATATAATATAGAAAATTGAAAAACTGAATTTCTCAATAAAAAAAAATTGTTTTATCAGAATAAATAAATTATTCTTTAGATATTTAAATTAAAAACCATTATTTTCTTTACATTACAAAATTGTTATTGTAACCAAGTTGTTAACAATGTGTACGATCGATCAAAACGATCTTAAGTCATATAGAATAAGACTATTTTATGTAATTTTTTTTTCATTATTCCAAAGCCTTGTTCAATCTGCGATATTATAAGTGAGTAAATGTAATTTGACTGAAGTAACATTTATTTGTGTGGAAAATAAATATATTCACTATTTAAAGAAACCTTAAATAATATAGTACAGATGAAAATTTTACACAATCGTTGCCGATCACAATCAGTATTCAAGCCATTTGTGACATTAATATAATCCAAATTTAATCGATGATAAAAGATGATGAAAGTAGCAAGAGACGGCTTCAGTATGCCAACATGATCCATGACGCTAGATTGCGTCGTCAATGACGATCGCAGTCTTTGTGAGGCTTCTACCATTACCTTTTGTCCATTAATGCGATATTTGACTGTTCCTTTTATTATTTTAATTCTCAAATTTATTCATTTTTTCATAATTTTTCCTACAATTTTATATTATATCCATCATTGATATATAATATATATATATAAATCTTAGGAAATTTGAATTTCCAAGTGACTTCAATTTCCGAATTTATGACTGATATTATAAGAACTCGTAAATAACTGTATACATCCCTCTATCAGATTTTAAATTGTTTGTATTAACACAAGGGTATTTACTTACTATCTATTTTGATAATTTCATCGTATTATTTCATCCCGATCTAAAAGAAGTAGCATACTTGCTATATATAACTGCTACAATTGTTATATACTACACATTGATACTGAAAAGTGCAACATAAGTTCTAAAAACATGATGTACCACCTTAAATTACATAAGATATTTAATTTTTAAAATTTTGTGCGTTGTTTACGTAGTATATTTTTTAAATAAAAATATTTATTTATATTTTGCTAGTTTGATATGGTATATCATGTTTAGAGCTGTAATTGGTGCCGTAATCATCGCAGTTCTTCTGTGATAAAATTACCAAAATAGAAGAAATTTGATTTTGTGTTAACGCCATGTGATATACCGACGTAATTCTAGAATGTCGATATGTTTTGCGTATTCTACCAAAATCACTCAAAA
>JAYJLV010062098.1:0-17253 GCA_036873485.1 Torymus texanus
TGCGCGTTGTCACATAATAACTTGAACGCACGTGCGTCGATGCAGTGATTCGATCCCGCTTGACTCATGTATACCGTGGCTGTTGTTATACATCAGACACTTTGTTTTGCTGTTATTTAATTTGTAGGTCTGTATTGGTTATTGTACTTAAGTAAGGTAAAATTGAAGTAATGGAGGTAAAATTTATCAATTGACATGATTTTGTTGCTAATTATTATTTACACTTTCCGATATATCTACACGTGGTAATACGAAAAAAGTATAAACTTCCAAAACCTTACATAGATTCTTCTCTCTTTCTCTCAACGGCAAGTTGTCTCTGTCGCGTGTGCACACATGGAAAAACGACAGAGACAAGCTGCCGGCGAACGCGAGCTACTTCCTGCACTGCCTCGAGTATATATAAGAATAAACCGCGCACGCATTCGCACCGACGACGACAGATCGATTTTCACTTTTCTTTAACTCCGCTTTCCGATATCCCAAGATATACTTTAGTTTTCCACATGGGTTGTGTCTTTAAAAAGATATGTGGAATGTACGCATGCATGTATTATACGAGTGCGATGAATTTTCAAGGTCTGCGAAATTGCGAATGTCGTATATCTCTCAAGCGGTGCGTGTTTACGAGCTTTGAGTGATGATGATGATGATGATGATGCTGCTGCTCGCTTGTGACTTTTCGTCTCTTACTGATTACGTGGTCTATTTGCTTTTCGCATACCTCGATCGTTGACATAACTATAAATCTATCGTTTCTAATTTTCTATTACCGCGGTAAATAAATAAACAAATGTATGTTACATTATGCGATTGTTCAATGAAGCCTCAATTCATTCATAACCAGCATATAAAAAGAAAAACAACTGCAACAGCTATAAAACGTTAATCGCGTGCCGTGGGATTATATTCTGGAAGTATAAAAAAGTGAAAACGGCGCTTACATTCTTACAACTTTTAAGTGTACCAGAAAATGGGAATTTTTATTTCCATCGTATTAACTCCTTTTTCGGGGTAATTTAACTTAAGAAACTAATGTAAAAATATAATTCTTTTTTTGGATATCCTGACTATTATTAAGCCACGTGTGTATACGCACACATATAAGTAGTAAATAATCGCAACCACGTGCGGCCGCTATGTCCAAGAATAAAGGCGTCAATCAGGTGTCAGAAATCGTTGTTACTTTAATCGGACCAAACACTTCTAATTTTAAAATACCGCGTGTCTAACTTTACCGCGTTCTAAAGATAATCTTGATGATTATTTGCGGAACCAACGTACGTGCGTGTGGTCAGTCGGTAAACAAACTTACCCCTCATTGTTTACTACTATATACATATCCAAAACTCTACTTCCTCTATATCACCTGCTTTGTTTCTATATAGTATAAGTATGCTCAATAAAATCTTACATTTTCCCACAGCCATAAGATATCGCATACCTCTATAGTCTCGTGTCAACCGTTGTGTTTCACACGACTACGACGACAGCGCGCGCGAATCCGTAAAAGTGCAAGCCGCCCGTCGAGTAAGTATCGTTTTACGACTTCGACAAAGGGTTCACGCGCTGTGTAACGTCTCAATCTCTCACAAGCGGCAGTATCTTGGTCCCTCAAATTGACCGGAATTAACGGGCTTGCAGGGATGGGAGTGGAATTTCGGCAACGGAGAGAGTTTCTTGGTTGTATATAATATAGCCGTTATTTCGTATAAAGACGATAAGAGCAATTGCACCAGTGGGTAGTGATGGGTTTATTGGAGGGCAATAAGAAGGGAATGAGTTAGGTGCGAGGAGACGCTATAAAGGTGAATTAGAAAATTGTATATATACATATACGAGATGGTTATTCCAACAGGTATATGAGAAAATTAACAGAGATTTTTATAGTAGATCGGTATAAATGTTCCGAGTGGTTTATGTATTTTATACTAATATAGGAAGATTAGAATTTATTTAAATCAAAATCTCAACTTTTCACTCGATTGCATACACTAGTGAGTGACTTTTTCCTTCTTATATGCATTTTTTTCGAGTTTGAAATTTAATCTTAGTTTTACAGATTTTATTGCCAACATAAAGCTAATACGATTCACTCGACGAAATAAAAGAAAAAAAACAATACCAACCCCATCACATCCTCTCTCGTTCGGGCGCACGCGCGAAAGTGAAAGGGCGTCCGGTGTCTTTTTTTCACTGCCAAGGGAAGCGTACTGCACGTGCGCGCAAGCACCTTAAACGGCATTGCAGCTCTCCGCACGAAGATGCTCCAGAAGATATCGGGCGTAATGAGACGCGCGAGGAATCCGCACGTAACGAGGTGAGAAGGTCAGATGTAGGAATTGCTCTAACATCGGTACAAGATATATACATTGCGTTAGGTTTTATTCTACAGAAATTAGTCTACAATCTCTCAAAGTTATAGTGCGAAATATGAAAAATCGATCGATGTATTTGTATATATACATGAGTACCATGTCGAAATCGGAATCGATTTTCCGGCACTCTACAAAACGTCTGGATTTAAAAAAAAAATGGGACACTTGCCCTATACACACAGACACACGGACACGATGTAACATAAGACACATGCATGCCGGTATATATTGCGCAACTATATATAACACACGCGTTTGCACGTTGCATATAATCGCCGATGCAAATTACCGGGAAAATTCGCGGCTATATACGCTTGCTCAAGCCCGTAAATCGAGAGCCGCCACCGCGACTTTTCGCGATAGTCTCGATTACTTATACCTATGTACACACGATTGAGACGTGGAAATTCGATATACAGTAAGGCAAAGTATTTGCTTGTGTATACGAATAATGTGAGAAAATTCGCGCAACACCTATGAGAGATTTTTTTTTATTGAAAAGACAGTACAATCGCGGGTGTGATAGTCGTCATCCAATGCTTTCGCACTGTCAATTTCGCCTCGACACGGGTATTTATAGGATATGACAGGACTTCTAAGCAGCCGATATTATTCGTCGTTTAAATTGTATTAATATAGCCAACAGGGCGATTTTGATTGACAGTCGCAGCGCCGCACTTTGCGAAATATCGCTTTTGTCAATTATACACCGAGTACATTAACCTCTGATCTTTCAAGGTCATACAACCTTCTTATCTTTCTTAACATTCTATGTTTAATAATCGCGTCTATATATGAAAAAAAGTATTATTTATCTTTCTAGATATTTCGCCTGTGACACATTTAAATCAACGAATTGAAACCTCTCGCATTTTACATTATACTACGGGGCAATAGACGAATAAACGAGGCGTCGGCAGATGCGATTATCATCGTTAAACGGTTGATGATGTCTACCGCTTGCGTGGTACCAATTGACAACGCGATTCATAAATTCATTGCCAGACGACTCGATGTATTGACGCGGATTTACGCGGAACGAGACGCGGCGCGTGGATGTAGGTATATGGAGCTCTCGATTTGCGTTTTTAATTTTTAGTGGATCATTCGACAGACAGACAGAGAGAGAGTGAATTTTTTTTAAAGGTTATTGGGTGAAATGGGATTTATTGTAGAAATGGCACAGATTCGAACGACCGTTTATCATGGTTAAAGAGAATGACTCCACTGAGTGATGTTAACTTTAAGATTTTTTTTTACTAAATTAATTTAATGGTAACCGACTTGTCTTTGAACATTCACTACGTTCGGTTGTATGCACATCGTGTGTACAGATAACGGAAAATAACTTGAGTCCTTCGGCAAATTTTATTTGCCGATTCATCATGGAATTCGCATTCCCGTATATAGCAGCCAAAATTTCCCCTTCTTATCACCAAGCTGGAATTCAAAAAATTCGCTTGTATGAATCAGAATTACCAAGACGGAGGGCGTGAGAAAAGAATGTCAATGAAAATCTGCGCATTGATGCATAATTTTGAACTTCGTCACGTGACGGTACCTCGATATAAACTTTAATAAGTTATAAAAAAGCTACCAGCTACACATGTTGTTATCTTAATCGCTTGCGTTGCTTCAACGTAGTGCAAATAAATAATACGATAACAATTATATCTGAGGAATTCATTCATGATATAATCGACAACATTATTTTCTTTCGCGAGGTGTAGATATATGTATATAACAAACTACGAAAATTCGCCTCGCTAACGCGTAGATGAACAATCCTTATAATACACTAGCAGCGATAACTGGAGAAAGAGAAAAAGCTGTGAACTCCCGCGGTGGTCGTTTCGTATCTTATGCGCATGCGTGCATCACCGGTCGTCCATTAATGTCCCATAATGGCGCATGGCGACAACTTTGTCGCGCGCCGACTCGACGTGTACCCAGAGGGTCAATTAATTTTCGGCGGGTGTATAAAGTACATTTTATTCTCGTTGTTTGTGTTTTTTTTTTTAAGGGTTTAAAAAAGAGAATAAAAGTTTTGTTCCATGGTTGGCAGGATTGGAAAGGGATAATTGTGTGGAATAATCATAAAGTTAATTTTAGTGTATTAAAGCGGTGTTTATAATTACCAAATAACAAGATTTATTTATCAATTTACTTCTTTGCACTTATCTTCAAATCGAAGCATTTATTAATCCAATATCAATACACAACAATAATATAATATATTTAAAAATATTATCATTATTTAAAATATCACTCATATGAAATATAAATACCAAAATTTATTTCACATTGATAAATATTTACAGACTAAAAGTAATGAGTCTTGAAATTAATTAGAAAATAATTAAATTATAATTATCATTCTCACTAGAGTTATTACTAAATAATATTAAAAATATTTTCATCATAGATTATATGTTTAATAAATATGTATAATGTTTCATTTTCATTTGTTCGTTTGGTAGACTATCCCAGACCGTCGAGTAGCTCAAACAATGTTCCTAATAATTATCCTTTTTCCCTTACCAACTAAAGAACAAAAAGAAAATCTCGCATTAACCCTGAGCTACCACCTGCAATTACCCGCAAATACGAAAGAATCCACTCAGCAAAAACGGCCGCATTCCCCATAAACCGCGCTCTATAAGCGCGGCTTTATCGAGCCCCTATATATACTCGCGTACTCAGCAATTGCTAAATCACGCGACCGCATCCCCGCGATTAGATAAAACCTTCGCGCTAATTACCGCGCATCTCTTTCTCCCTGTAACAACAACAACAACAAAAACGTACAATGTTGTTGTATACGTCTCTATATGAGACGACGCTTGCAAGAAGACACCCACATACACATACAGTAATTACATATACCTATATACCACGCGAGAGATCGCAAAAAGTATAGTGTAATTGAAAATAAACAGAGGGAGGGGAAAATGTTCCGCGGGTTGGCAGAATGACGCGCTTTTTCAATGAAGTGTATATCTGTGTATGTGTTTGTGTATGTATGGTCAGTGGATGCCGTTAGGTTAACGAGGCCGCGTGTGGAGGAGTTGTCGTCGCATGTAAATTTTATATACGTGCCTGTGTTACGTCATTCGGAATCTAAGTAATTTCTATAGGTTATACAAGTTTTTACGAACACTTTTTACATTATTAAAAAATAAACGTGTTCTATACACATCCCCATACGATTAATCGTAATCACTGCGTTATCAATTACAGCAATAGATTTTGCGACTGCGCGTATCTGTACTTCATCTCTTCGTCGAGCTTTTCTCTCTCTCTTTCTCGCAATAATAATCGCAGCACTGGAAGCGCACATATCCATCGATCTTTCGGGACAATTAAATGGGAAGGCACGAACAACATCTGTATATACCCATGTACATATCTTTATGATTATTCACGCGAGCAACCATTAAAATCTATAACCTGCATTGTCTTACAAGGATCCTCAGGCATTACTACTACTACTACTACCCACATCCTATACATCTTTAATTTTTTTTTACATACTCTCGTTCCGCGATTCTCTGTATCTCTCCCCGTGTCATCGTCCTGTATGCACCACCTACGCACACGTTACGTGATCACGTTAACACACGTGACAACGGCATAATAATAACTCACGCGACTCAATTTCACGCGACACACGTTACGTCATTACGCGCGCATGTGCACGTGCCAATAATAGAGCCTCTCTCTCTCGTTCGTTCTCTTTCTTCAAGATCCTTTAAATTTCTCCTCCGCATTCAGACGTCCTTGCATGCAGGCATACATATGTATATACATATGAACAAGCAAACAACGGATAATCGATGCGCGTAACCGATCGCCTGGCTACATAAATCCATCGTGAACCCCGCAGGTACTTTTCAGACATACGTGTTTATGTGTATATATGTATAACATACAATGCTGTCGGTGAGGTGATATCGTTTGAGAATTTTTTCCAAACAACGGTGCTGGAGTAGTTCTCTATTGTCGATGGGTTATTCGGTGGGTTGGATTATACACGCCTGGCTGACAGTTTAACGGGTAGGAGGAAGTGGTTGTGGTACGGTTGGATGATTGAAATGGATTTTTATAGGATCGGTGGAAGGCGAGTGATTTCGAGAACTAAGAAATGTGCTTTGGTATATGGGTGATGTGGTTTTTTTTTTGTGTATATACGATGACAACGAAAACAATGAGTACACGCGTGTCGCACGATATGTATGCATAAATATGTATAATAATATATCTAAACAAGATCTAGACTCACGCACTCGTCTCTAATCGCCACGTGTCGCAATTCATAATTCACCGGAAAAATTCCAAGCTTGTCAGTTGGCGCTGCACCTTACGTGTATATATATGCTTATATATATATATATATATAGGTTGCATTCACGATCGCGCGATAAACCATAGGCATAACAATACTACCTTGAGGCCTCCGGCGATATGGTGGACTATATAACGGATTCCGCGAGTGTTTATGTGTATATATACGTATATGTGTCGGGAGAGATTTTATTTGACGGTGCGGTGCATGGCTTCTTTTGTCATAGAGCGATTGGATTAATTGTCGGGGGTTTGTTTCGTGAAGTGATGGAATTTCAGGTACTGGATTGAGGGCTAAGGTACTTTTTCCATGATTGCCAATACTCTAAAATCAAATAAGTTAAAAGTCGCTTCTATTAACGTAAATAAATAAAACAATTTGCTAATTTTGTGGTGAATATTCTCTCATAACATAGTAAAAATCTCATTACACAGTTTTATTCACTAAGTGAATGTACCTTAAAACTTTAAAAGATTTTCACTTATATTCGCATCTACTTCATGTAGTCGCAGTTTGCAAAAGCATATGAACTCTGATTAGCGATTTTTCTATATTAAATTTTCCTTAAAAAGCCGTTTTTTTTATATAGTGATAATATAGTCTGAAAGGTGTTGAGTAATTGTAGAAGTGTTATGAAAAATTTAGGGCGTAGTTTTTAGAAAGCGAAACTGACACGATTTGGGAATCATTAGTGTAGGGGATTATTAAGTAATTTTCGAGGTGCGATGATGAATGTTCTGGTATCTGATATACACGATGTGTATTATACGATTTTTCATGAGAATGAACTATCGTCATGTTTTCTGGTCGTCAATAAGGAATTGTAACATACACAGATAATCCGTTGTATAATTGTGTTAAATTATATAACGCATTACAGTTTTTAGAAATGTAGGTTGGAGCTGCCCACACGTTAATGATCTTCTGATCTACATAAGTAAATTACTTTTATAATAAGAATGCATATATATATATATATATATACACACGTGTGACCGGAGCGATAATACGAAGGTAGGAGAAATAAAAATAAGAAAGTTAATTAAAATTTTGATTAACATCAATGCGAATGAACATATAATTATATCTTTAATAGTAATTTAGAGGTCATTAGCATGCATTAGGAATCAGAATTTTGACAAATGATGTATCAACAAATGCATATAATAACGAATTTTCTTATAGGATTAAAATATTTCTCTTGTTACATACTTCCATTGTCGACGAAAAAATCCATTATATAACAAAGGTAGAGCTACTTCGTATACGTATAAATTAAATCTTATAGTGTACGTGAATTGATTTAAAATTATCTATAAATATTCTAATATTTTACATAACTTGAATCATTTAAGCGTTCGTTTACCTATCATCCCTTATATAATACAAAAACCTCAACCATCACACGACAACAAAATCATAATAACACTTGTGCTGCACACAAATCAACCCCTAATATCGTTTCAAAATCTCTATAGAAAAATTACCACATCCCATATCCGACACCTTTTACACTCGTGCGCTCTGAAACTCTCCACCTTCCATCCATCAGCTATAACATACAACTCGCCGCTTGCGCGCGCCAATAACGAGATCATCATCATCGCGAAGATGAAAAAAAAAAATCCAAGACGAGAGCTGTACAGCGTGTTCACGCGGTGTGAAAACGAATTTTTCCCGATCATACCGACGTGATCTCGACGAGAGGAGGCGTGGATCCAAGAATGAAAGAGAGAAGGAGAACCGGCTTTCCGAAGGAGAGAGAGGGAGAACAATCGGCTCGGTATCGAGAGCGAACGCGAACTGGCGTTTTCTGAGGTGGAGGTATGCGCGAGTTGCAGACCTCCATACACGGGGTGTTCCGTGTGATGTATATATATATATATATATGTACACATGACGGGTGTATGGAGACGGCTGTCATGGAGGTGTGTGCAGATGGCTGTTAGCTTGGGTTTGAAAGTTTGCGTTGCTGAATACACGTCGCGAGGTGACATGAGGTTATATTTTGCCTGTGATCAAATGTACAATCAGTGAAAATATGGGGTCATTAGATTATTATGCCTGTGAATTTTATTGAATACAATGTTACATATTATATGGAAATTATCTAATTCTATCACGTTTTATTAAATAATAGATCAATAAAATTCAACTGATTTTTCCAGTTACAGCATACAGATTAAATAACTTCTCGGGAAAAAATTCTATATCATCTCCATACACTTATAATAACCTGTTCCCGAACAATATCTCCATTATTAAAATTTTCTTTCAACGCGGAACGATCCATAGACTGAGATCGGCATCATAGGCACGCGTTCGCTCGCTTATATATACTCGGGCGACTTTTCTCGCGTATGGCTTATCTTCCTCTGAAGCCACAGTATGCGCACACCCAAGTGAGAGAGAAAGATTGATGGATGAAGATTATTACCAGAACGGCTCTCGCGTCAAATTCCGCGCATATTGTTGTCGATCTCTCAGGCGGATATATATATACACACGCCGATCACGATGCAATTTAATCGGTACTTACGCTGCCATTAGATTTTTTCTTCGAATGCCAATGTGATGCTTTGTGCACTGCTTTAATGCCGGTTAATTAGATTGATTTCGCCGATAAAGTGCGTATGTGTCAGAGCAGCAGTAAGAAGGAGTATAGTATATAGGTTTGCATATTCATGTATTGATGGTCGCCGACTGATAGAGGGACATGTAATATATTTTGTATTGTGAGTTTCGTTTGATTAATGGCTGATAAAGTCTGATTTTTCGCCAAACTGCGATTTTCAACGATTATATATAATATATAAAAGCTTGTTTTGTATCAATTAGCATAAGTGAAAGAGTATAGTCGAGAGCAAATAATGATCAGAAATCGAACCCAATAAATCAACTTGAACTCTCGTACTTAAAAAAAGTTTCGATTTCTCACAGACGCACGTGTCCCACGTCAAATTAAACACTTTAACCGCAGTGATCAAACAATATAAACATAAACCTACATTTGGTCCCCTTATATATCGCTTTCCTATATAACACCCGAAAAAAAAAGTGAAACCGAGAAGACAACCCATTAGCGGTGCCATCGATCATCATAAAAAAATCCCGCCAAGTCAGACTATCACCGAAATTCACAACTATAATACATATACACATATATACAAAGCTATATGTACACGCTTATAGTATATATCCTTTCACTCGTCTAGGCGCCGTTGCGACCGGTTCCACTATCCACGGCGCCAGGGAGTTTTCAATTATCCCCTCCTTCGTTCCCAGCTCTTCTCGCGCGAGAGATTGAATTATGAAGCGCCGTGTCGCGCTTTTTTCGGCGTCACGTCGAAGCACCGTTAGAGGCGAGAAGAGAGAAAAAAGTCCTTCACGCGCGAAAGAAAGAGTGACGCTTGAGGTTAGCCTTATTAACCCAACCTACATTACGCGACTCGTCTTTCATTCGCGAGGATATTTTCATATACACACACACATATATATATATATATATATATATATATGAGTTGCGGTATATAACATGCGCTTTCAAAAAAAAAAAGTATATATATATACACACACGAGTGTATGTGTAGACACGCGGCATATGCGCGTTGTCGCTTTCGTCGCGGGGGATGTGTGTATATAGCTTTTACTTACTTGCGCACACGTGCATTGCACGCTTCTCTAGGTTTCTAATCTGGGAAACTACTGTGGTTTTTTTTTAATATATACCAGAGAGACGAGCTATAAGGTGCGATGTCGTAGGATGAAATTGAATAGTTGTGGCGATTTGTCAGTGTATTTTACTTATAGCTCGAAGCTCTGTATGTATGTTTACTTTAACCGAGGATACGCGTTGATGTTAATTTATTCTGTATGAAGATAATCGGTATTTAGTTTTTTTCAAATAATCCTACGAGTATACATATAACTAAATTTAATTATTAATTTCATGAGGTATTTCGTCGTAGACAGTTCAGGTTAAACGAATCCAACTCTTCTAAGAAACAAAGAACCTCAAGTAGCACACAGACGCGTGCGTTATTCAACTTTGACAGGTCCAATTTGCAAAACACACCTCTTTTATATACGAGCCAAGCGGTCAGGTCTAATAGTTCGTAGATCACGCGCTAAGCTATTTACATAGAGCATACCGAAAAAGCGAACCATACTCGAATATTATCCACACGAAGCGTCGCTGAGAGAATGAAGCCCTCGAAAAATTGGCGCAGACAGTAACGCCTTGGTTCTGCGCTACACACGCGTGGAACCCTGCAATTTTAACTCTCACGCCGGGCTCGATTCGTATATAATTATATATAAGGCGTAACAAGGCTTACACCTGAACAGAGAGAGAGAGAGAGAGAGAGAGAGAGAGATGTGGCTAGAGACGCGTACGTACCTATATATAGTATGTGTGTGGAGATTCGTTATTGAATTATAGCGAGAGAGAAAGAGAGGGATTTTCAACTGCAATCCAATATTTCTATTAGTGGTCTCGTGTGCGATCTCAAGGCCGAAAGGGGGTGGAATTGAGTTTTGATATATACGTATATGTATATATATGCGCGCGATTGTAATTCATATGGCAATTTCAAGGGTAATTTCCAGCCCCACGCGCGATGTAGGTATGTGAGGGAATGCAAGATGATGCGAGGTGGGGATATTGTGGTGTTTTTAAATTGGAGAAGTGGTGAGTTTGATTTTAGGAAGTGATTTGTAAGTGAGATGGTTAGATTTATGAGATTAATTTCTAACTGAGAACTCATGATTGAATAATACTACGTTGCGTATATATACACAAGCAAAAATTCAATAACCTTTGGAGAAACCATCAATACAAGTGGCTTTCAATACCGCGTGCATATATACAACTAACGTGGAGTGAAATTCATTAATTGGCGGACTGATAAATTGCACGTCAGCACGTGAATGGCAAAGACACGCCGGAATTATAATTAACACGTATACATACGTTTCGAGTTTCTTTAATAATATAATCGTTTGTACTGTTTTTCTTTCCCTCCCTATATATATTTTTTACAAAAGAACATATACACGATAGTACCCCATAAGCATGATTCTACAAAGTATATATAATTACATAACTAAAAGTGCGCTATTACTCCGCCGGGTGCATAGATATATACATTCGAAAAGTCGCGCGCGCGCGCGCACGCACGTGGACTTAAGCTCATTATAAAGTAAACACATGGATTTATGATCATTCGTTATTTCTATTCGAATTGCCCTAAGGCTATAATTCAGAGTCGCGTCGCATTCGCTCGCGTGGTGCTCGAAGATGAAGAAAAAAAAAACGATTAATGATTTACAATTCCGCGATTCGAAAGCTCATAACTCCTCGAGATTCATGGTACCGATAATCGACAATAAATAAATCGGTTTCTAAACATCTCACTTTATCGCACGTGCACATAAGGGAGGTGGAATACAAATTTGCTCCGTTATATTTATGTAACGGAAATATGAGAATTTGCCATACAATAATCAAACCTTTGAGAGTAAGTTGTATGAAGGGTAAGTTTACCGTGAAATCAAGGATCGGAGTGTCATGTTACAGCAGCTGTGGTTATACACGAAGTTTGACAAAATAATTATTGCAATGTAAAAAATTTCCTTAATTGGTTACCCCAGTACACAGATATATATAAAATGCAAATAAAGCCATAACTTAAACACAGATTTTCACGATATTATAATCTAATTATTACATAAATTACTACATAAATTGCGCATTTCGATATTAATTATAAAATCCATAACACCAGGTGATACCGACACCTAAAAATGTCTTTCCGAGATTAAGGCTAAGACTCTCTCGAGAACGAGAGAGAGAGAGAGAGAGAGAGAGGGAAAAAAGCATCCGATCAACTGAGCGATCAGCGTGTAATTATGCCATTGGCGCGTGAACGATCAGATATATATATACGCTTATAGCCTCTATCTTACTTAATTTCCTGAAAGTTGCGCCTAATTCTCCAATTTATCAATTACTCCGCGCTGTTCACATAATATATATATATATACTCGCTCATTAATATACCGTTAATTTCGCAAGCCTTTTCCCATATATAGCGTCTCTTAATTTTCCTAGACCCAATTCCTCGATTAATCAATTACCCCCGTTACGCCGTTCCGAAATTTCCAAAGTAGTTGCTGCGCGTGTCAGTATGTGTATATATATCTATACAAATTTGATATATACATTGCAGTTGATTTCGCGCATGGAGCTGCGGGCATGTCTATATGTGTGTGTGTGTATATATATATATATATATAACCGTATAAATTAAGCGACAAGCTTTTCTATAAGAACCTCTTTGAAGTGAGTAATAATGAAGTGGAATTGCGTTCGATTTGTTTGCACGCTGAAGAGTTTATAGGTATACATTTCTCATATGATGTAGCAATTGAGTTTGCGCGTTATACTCGGTGCAACGCTGACTATATTGAGTAATCGGAATTATTTATTATCTACTACAAAAGCTACCTATAAAGCATTCCTGTGATTTTGCATAATTCAAATAAAACTTGGCTTAATCATTGACAAAGTCAGTTAAAAAAAATGGAACCATTCCGATCTGCACAACAACTGGGAAGATCCTCGTGAAAGTTTCCAGCATCGATTTTAACTTCCGGCCCCGGGAATTTTCAAACCTTGCGTGCTCGGGTACGATGCTGTAATTAGTTTATATCGAGCTTATGCTATGCTGCACCTCTCGACTCAAGATCTTTCTCTCTCTCAAAGTGTCAACACTCTGCTCGTGCAGCATGCAAGAGCTGGAAAGTGTCCCGTAGAAAACAGCTTAACCTCGATTTACCGGTAATTCCCCTACCCTCATGCATGTAAATTTCATCAAAAGTTTAGCGCTTCCTTGTATTCGTGTTCGCAGAAAAAAAAATGAGTTCCGCGTTCTTCTCCGTGCTGCTTCCAGGTTACACACTTATGTATATATATATATATATATACACACACACACACACACACACACACGCTGTATAGACTTTTTATACTCACCGCGCGGTTTACCGACTGTTACGGCGCTTTTATTTGCGAGAGAAATGCGCGTATGCGTGAAAATGGGATAGGCTTTATGGACTATACAATGGCTCTTACACTTGAGGGGAGGTTTGTTTGAAGAAAAAGAGTTGTTGTGAACCGTTGCAAAGGGAATATTAGTTATTATATAGCCTTCGTTGTGTGTGGTTGGTAAAAGGATGGTCAGAAGGTTCGGTTGAGTTTGTAAGTTGAACGAAAATTTTATTCATTATTGCTCTTTGTAATAGAGAATATAATCTTTAGTGGTTATTGCAAATTTTATTTACTAATATTTACGTGATATTTAAATAATACTGCGAGTTGAGAGTTTATGAAAATTAATCAAGCGGAAACGTGATTTTATCAATCTCTCGACTTATTTAATTAAGATAAAAACATTTTGCTCATGCAGTGTAGCTTTTGTACAAAAATATCTGGCAACATTTTACAACTCGTGTATATATATACACACATCCTGCTCTTATTTTGTTGACAAGCTCAATCAAAATTCGCCTGTAAGGCGCTCGCTAATAAGTAGATTATCTTCGAGCACTTGATATTCATAATTAATTGCGCGCATACATTAGCTGCTTATGTCATGTATATCTTATATAACCAGCCAGTGTGAATTTAATCGGAATGATTTTCTTTTCCGTGTGAAAAATTAAAAAAATGATGTATTACCATGAACAGCATAGCAGCAGCAGCAGCAGCAGTGTGGATTGACACTTTGTTAAAGTTGATATTCGACGTGTAAGCGCAGAACGGAACCAGTTTTTGCCTGTGTGACAGTTTCTGCCGCCGTCGTCTGCATGTGTATATATAATACGCACAGCTTAATTAAAAAATTTCGACTCGTAAATGCATATAAGAGGCATCGATTCACTTTCCATTGTAAATCTGCGTGCCTGTCAAACAATGAATAAAAAAAAAAAGAAAAAAAACAAGAACGTCCGGCTCGTTTTTTATTTACTTACGATGTTCACCTAAATTTTTACTATGTAATTATCGATGTTATGGTTCGTTCCGCGAATTAATGGCTCTGTCACATTTTTATCGTCCAAAGTATAATGCTTGCATTATTACATCGTGCGATGAGGACTTTAATTGATTTTTATTGCCGCACGCGCGTACTTTCAACCCATGGTAATCAATTTTTTCTGTTCAACCATTAATGAATCATATACAATAAAGTTTAAGAATCTCGACATTTCACTATCTCTGAGTTCATTCTCATAACCTTATATTCAACTTAACGCATGCACTTTCGACATATTTACAAATCAAATAAGACCAATATACACATACCAAGCAAGAAATCTATACGTGCGTGTCGTACGTCTTTATCATCGCCCTTTGTCATTATACTCTACGAGAGATAAAGAAACAATGCTCGCACAAACTGACACCACGCGCAGGAAGTCGTAGATGCCATTGTTTATATCGCGCAGTGGTCCGCGAAATCTAAGCTGATTCACTTGCAATCCAACTCGGTCGACTATGTGCACATATAAATATATATATACACACGCACAACTGTACGCACATTGCTCGCTTTGTTTAATTCGTTGTACCTCAAGCTCTCGTTGACAATATGGTGCGTAGACAATGCATATATACCTATATATACACATAATTAGCTGCGGTCTTTCTAATACGTGCGAAGCAGTGTGCACGGTAGGCTAATTGCCGTCGATTAATTTGACAGCTGATCGCGGCTACAGCGTCGACTGTTAGAAAGTTATACTGGCGCGTGCCGTCGTCGCTATGCTGATCTTGCGGTGCGGAGCGCGAAATCGCGGCCGGATGAAGTATATATATAGTGGGAGGTGATGTAACGTGCCTGATTGTGTCGCTTCGAGAATTTGATTTGAACTGTGCTGGTATGGAGATTTGGATGATTGCGGTATTTTTTTTTATTGAAATTTCGCTTTCTATAAGTAATATTTTTTTAGGCAGCAATTTCTTTCAATTTCTTTTAGAGAGATTACTGTGCTTTTTGTCAATTCAATTTTAAAAAGATACACAACCTGTATTACCAAAACAGCATCAAATCAAAACTAACTGCGTTGATTTTCACCTTCGTCAACCCACACACGATCCTTAAAAACAAATCGCTTCCTTATATATAAAATCCTACGTAAAATTTCACTCGTATCCCTCCATAAAAGCCCGCGCGCCGAATCTCACTTTCCATGTACCCCCTAACTAACTTTCCTCACTCTCCACTATATAATGTATATATATATACATATATACCTAAATGGCGAATCTAGTGCACACATACACACACACACACACATATTTCGCGACCCCGCGTGCGTCTCTCTCTTTCTCTCTCTCTCCCCAATTACTTTCTCTGATAACGCACGTGCACGCGTGCGCGGAAATTAGAGAGTAAGAGTCGAGACAGGTGCAGCGGTAGTAGTCGCTCTCGCGTGAGATCTATTCGGGTCGTAGCGCGCGGCTCCTTACCAAGGGGAATAAGCTAGATTTTCTGGATCGGAATGTCGGACGTGGAGATCGCGCCGACCTTGTCCTGATAACGTCCTCGTATAGTTGTAGTAGTAATGTGCATGCGTGTGTCAGTGTGTATAGTTGAGGGGCCGCAGGTAAACAGGCTGTGGTGTTTGGGTTCGAGATTGATATCTATTGGTTATATTTTCGCATACAGCTGAGAAGAAGTCAATTAATCAATTCTGAATGATGAACAAAATTTCGTACAGAAAAAGTGGACATATGTATAAAAAAAACGCTGAAAAATTGTTGCAGTTACGGTTATATCAATCAGTTGGTTAAAAATGGTCCATATGTGTGCCATAAGTAAGATAATTCAATAAAATAGTTACAATTGTTGGCTTATAATTTTTTATATTATCCATATGTATTCTATTATATTTTATGATAATAAATAATTTCCATCTAACAAACATTTTTTTCGAAAATGCACTTTTTTGGCAACATTGCAAACTTCAAACACATAAAATTATAACGAGTTTATGTATATATTATCATTGGATAACGAGAATTTACCTTTAAATTATCATCATTATACATACTTTTAGGTATATAAAATAACTTTTCCTGACCGATGACTATAAGAAGTATCTCACTTTTCTGTTACAGCGGTGGTAGTGCGATACTTGACGCGGCGCTACATCGGCGAGTACAGCTCAACAAGCGGTGAGTAATGCGCGCTATGGGCGCAAAAAATATTCTCTTTCTCTCGCGAACTCTCGTCCTTTATATTTTCGTAACTGATATAGCTGACGCCTTCCATTTTGCTTTTTGTTCGCTGCGTAGCTTCGATTCGCGCGTAGTCGATACGCTACGTCGCAAATGAGTTGCAGTTTTTGTAATCAAAATATATATAGTTGCAGATTATGGTACAACATTCCTGGTAGAAATCGATTCCATTAATTGACTAAGAAATAGCTAGTTTCTCCAGTAATAGCCAAAAACTAGATACTTTT
>JAYJLV010062109.1:0-17251 GCA_036873485.1 Torymus texanus
TTTTTCAAAATAAGCATTTCAATCTTGATTTAAAAAATATTGAAGTAGGGTAGATTTTGGGTAGTACATCCCCTTAAAAACATACTTAGAGAAAAAATTTCCAAAAACTGGATCCAAATTTGATTTTTTCGTAAATAAGTTATCGCAGAAAAAGTATAAATAGAAAATATTTATTACTTACATTCAATAAAGGTCTTTTATACCATTTTATCAATAACGGTACTGCAGTCACTGGTATTTTATTTGTACCATATATATATACACACACAAAACTTGTTCTAAAAAAAAAAAAACATATCTCTCTATAAGTACGCTATCGTGAAGAGGGTGAAATTCTAAAGAAAAATTTAAAATTGTTTATTTTGAATAGGAATTATATATCTATATTATAATTCAATATCTGTAAATATACTATTCCTATATTCTAAATAAACAATTATAACATATTAATTATGAAGAAAATACTTGTCATATGAAAAAATGCTAAAGGAATTTTTGGTTCAGAATTTCACCCACTACACCATGGTTTTTGAGACATGATTTTTTTAGAACTTGTATAACTCACATTATTCGACGAAATAAAGTAGATTTGCAATTCTGATTTTTAAAATGAGCATTCTGCGTAAATGGAAAGATTTAACCACAAACGTTTTCTGTCTCCGAAAATTTGTTATTTTTCACCATACCTCGTTTTCCGCCGTGTTTATATCTCTCCGCGCTCATTCCTCCCGCCTCCGCGCGCTCTTTGTTCGCCCGGCGTGCGGCCAGTTGTACAGAGCGCGCAACGTATATAGCAGCAGAAACAGCAGCAGCCGCACGGGCGTGCGTACGTCGTCCTGAGGTTTTAATTAACCCGTTTGTTTGTCCGCTGCAGGTTAGCATTTGCGAACGTTCAACTCTCCCTCTCTCTCTTGCATGCTTTGTCTCTATGTAGTGTTTCACTTCGTTCACGTATGTTTGGATGCGTATGTATATGTGTATATATATATGTGAAGAACACATTTTTTTCACTGAATTTTACCCCGCTCTTCTACACTCTGACTATGCTCCTGCTTTCTAGCCGCGAAATTGCATTTTTCCGCACCGGCTCTTCGTCATCGCGCGGCACAGCAACACCGTTTGCGTATTTTTTCCGCAAATGTGCGTGGAGGGGCAGTGGCGCTGCTGCCCACGTGACGCGTGCAGACAGACGTACATAACCTCAAAATAGTGGGGACGTGTTGCCGTCGGAAACTCGTTAAGGATCCGTGAAAATTGTATGGCCACGGGGTGCGTGCGGAAATGAATTGTACCGGTGGTGCACGCAGCCGCTTGTCTGCACGCGTCCGGCGGGGTGCAAGTGCAAATGCTCTCGCGAATGAAGCTTTATTTCCGGCTATAGTTGCAAAATTAGCCAGGAGTGGGCGAGTGGGAGGAGAGAGAGAGGCGGTCGCTGGGACCCGCCGACAGATTCACTCGGGTTAATTAAGCTCTTTTGAGCGGCAGCTCGGTGAAAAGAGAGAAAGCGTCGCGGACTGGAGACCGATGGGGATGGGCCTGGGGACAATGGAAGGGTGTGAATTAGAAATAACGAGAGTATTAGATTAGGGATTGAAGGGGTTAGTTCCTAGTTCAAAGTTTGCTTCGTTCCATGGTTGAATTGTTTGACAGGAAGCCGGAAAAAGAATCGACCTTTTTTTTTATTTTTATTGGGTAAAAAATAAATTTTTTAATTATGTTATTAAACGTTTTATGGCAAATATTACAGAGACAAAGAATACATCAATAATTATATGATATTTCATTATCGAGATATTATATATATATATATATATTTCTGTTCAAATATAATCAAACACATTAAAAATGTAAATTTAATTAATTTTATAATAAAACATTAAACTTAACTTATTATGTTATATTACACAGATTTGTCATGCATTTGCAGGATTAAAAGTAAAGAAAATCCCATCAAATATACTTTAATTCATCTCGAAAAAAGTATATGTTTAACAAAATTTGTGATCTTAAACAATACCCTGCTATATTACGAACCACACCCTATCCAACTTTTGACCCTTCTCCCTATCCACACATCCGGATGTGATGGTCATCAGTTTCTGTAGCCTCGGATACAACACGTAATATAGAAGACAAGCTCTCTCTTTTTATACTGCGCGCTAGCACTGATCGTCCTCCTTCCTCTTTATTCGAATCAAGCGATAAGCCGTTCTCTATTGGGATCTGACATGGCGAATTCGCCACTTTGTTCACTTTTGGTTAAAATGCAAGTATAAAGTCGCTATGCAGGGTGTTCAAAAAGTTCCGGTACGGCAAGATAACTCGGCGAGGGAACATTTCAGAGAAAAATGTTAAATACAAAATTTTCAGGAATTTTCCCTGCGACTATCCAGTGGTGACCATGACCTTCACCTAGACCTTGGCCTAATCCTTAATCCTGAAAGTTTTGTATTTATAAGTTTTTTCTCTGAAATGCTTCCCCGCCGAGTCATCTTGCCGTACCGGAACTTTTTGAACACCTTGTATATACATATAGTACTTCGTGTTCTATAGCCAAACATTGAATAATTTCACTTTTCGACACCAAAAATGTCAGATTCCTATACACACACATATATATATATATAATATTACTCGTAGTTCTGCGGCACCATCCGATCCCCGCTCGTAAATCGAGCATAAAAAATGATGCGCACACTCTATACGGATTTTCGGCTTGGCTAGAGAGGCACGACGACACATCGAGGTGCGAAAAACGGGTCGCCCGGAAAAACGATTGGCGCGTATGTGTGTATATATCGGTGGGGAAGAGATTTGTACTGATTTCCATTGGTGTATTAATATTGAGCTTCTATATAGCGCAGGAGCGTGTACACACTTTTTTTTTGTACCCAACCTACCACATCACGAGTATTTGCACGTATTATGCGCGACTGGATTTTATGGATTGCGCGTCGTGTTGGGCGTGAATTTATTAGTTTTCGCGGAGGGGATTTTTATTTAGTCACGCCATTGATATTTTTTTTACGGCAAAGCACTGTCGAATCATTCAACAATATACAGCCTTTAATGTAGTGAATTTGATTATTTTTACATCGAACGATAAATAATGAAAATAACTAATTACAAGTCGAGCTGACAATGCGCTTTGTGTCGGAATCGGCTTTCGCAATTTCCTTTATTGCATAGAAAATCGGTATGCCATTCATTACTTAAACTGATTCCAATAAATGCGACAGTTATGTCCACAGAACGAGGATCTCTTTAACTCCGATTCATGCGCAGAGTCTCAATAATCCTTCTCCAATAAAAAGAGAAAGGGGAAGCGCACGACGGCGCCGGAATCAATATCGCGCGTCATATATATATGTATATATAATCTTCCTTCGCGGCACAGTCTGCAAAGTAAACACAAACACATCCTCGCCCGCTATTCATACAGCCGTCTTCGTTTGCTCTACAAATTGCTCTAAGAAGATTTGCCCGCTCTCTCCCTCTCTCCTTCGATGGAAGGTTAAGCCCTAATTTGCGTGCCTCTCCACTGTGATACAACGGTCTGTATTTCATCTTCAATCATTTTGAATTTTGACTCTTAACGTATTGTATCGTGCCATAGATTATTTTCGTGAACGATTATGGTTTATGAATAATGATAAGACTTAAATAAGAATCCTTTTTATTAATTGCATACATTTATCGATCACATTTTGAAGAAATTTATTTTTTCATAGCCATCATATTTATCTTAATTATAGTTGTCTTTTAGTACATTTGCAGTACTTTTTATAAATCACAAAAGTAATGGAAATTTACACATACTTTAATTGTCAATTAATATGTTTCTTTTCTACAAATGATTTCCTTTTTTCGCATCAGAAGCTTTCTTCGTCATTCTTATCTCTCTGCCGTTCGACTGTCGCTGCAATGCGTTTGACTCCTTTCATATCATCGACATCCGTTTCCGTTGCGACTTTTAACTTCCATACGTCTACGCGATCGACCTTGCTTCATGCGGCTTTTTATCGTTTGCTTGTCTCTCTATGGAAAAAAATACTCTGCCAAATTTTTTTTTACGCAATTTTATATTTTAACCGATGACAAAACTCCAGCTTTTTTTTGAAGTTATAAGAATTGAGTATATATTTATATTATCTATACATAATAAGATATTTTTATGAAACAGTCCTGCTCTGTTTTTCTATAACGACAGCCACATGTTAAGATATAATAACCATCATACAACCACACAGTGTACAAAATTCACATTTCCATTCCTCCCACCACAGACCATATTTCCGTCTCCACCTCAAGATACTACTCTTCCGTCCACGCGGTTTTTATTATCACCACGACGCGTTTTTCTTTCTCTACCTCTGTCCCCCATACTTTTTCTTCCAATTCGCTCGCCTTTCTCGTTCCTCTTTCTCTCTCTCTCTCTCTCTCTCTCTCTCTCTCTCTCTCTCTCTCTCTCTCTCTTTCATTCGGCTCTTGGACGCGCTCGCGGCGATGGCACGCGTTCCCTCTTGTTATTCCGGTTTTCCAATTACGGGAAACGAAACGAGCGCGGCGCACCCGCAAGCTTTGACCCCTGCAGCGGGTATATACGACGCTTTATTTGCGCTCTGTCTTTCGCGCGTTCGTTTCACGTCGTTTTTCTCTCTCCTTTTGTTTTTTACTTCGGCGCGACAGAGTAACCGTCCATGAAGGTGCGACATTGGCGTGTATATATATACATATAAGACTGGATAGAAATTGTTCTGCAAGAGTATCGGACAAGATGTAATGCATATTTATTGTAAAATGTATAGAGTTGAGTGAATTAATTGATTCGTTTGATTACGTTGTGAGGTGGGGATATTATCTAATATTGTAGGGTGGAAATAGTCAAGGTTCTGTGCTTGCCTTATTATTGAATAAGAAGGAAAACAGAATAAAATTATGATTCGGCTTTGATATATACAGTTAGTAGCAGTCCGTTCTTATAGACGTAAACACAAAGGAAACTACAAGTGAGTAATATGATTTGAGTATTAAAATTAAAATTAATCTCATTAAAAAATCCACGATAATTTAACATATTTTTAATTTATTAAATTTATCTCCTTACTTATAAATTACTAAAGACAAACACTTAATTCAGATCGAATTGAAAGGATCGAAGAGATCACGAGAAAGTCGATTTATCTCAAGATTCTTCAGTAAATATGGCAGAAGAGAATGTGGATATATATAAGATTATACTATTGAATGAAAACCACGTAATACCAGATTACCAGCTTAAACGAGAACTAAGGGATGGAGAAGAACCAAGTAACCGTGACATTTTCAATATGAGGATTCGAGCACGACGAATACGACATAGACCCAGTCCGTATAGAGGACCAAATTCAAAGACAATGCCAATAGCAGATCTAACATTACAATATCGCATTGTAGAGCTAAACGAAGGTGTCCCAAGAGGAGCTCAAGAACTACCAGAATATCGACTTAAGTCAGTGACACTTGGTCGCAGTGCAGAATATCGTCTTGTGCCAGTAATAACGAGTCCAGAATCAGCACCTCTCGAAACGCCAGATGAAGCACCATTATATCATATTATGCAAGTGACAAATCCAAGATCATGCAGCAGCTCATCGGAGAGCTCAAGTGATGAAGAATCAGACCAACAGTCTCGATCGTCGAGTCCTGTTCTCAGTGAGGAGGATATCATAATAATGAATTGTATCTTGCGAGAACGAAAGGATGAGGAAATGTACAGGAGCATGGTAGCCACGCAGAGACGAAAACGACAACAGGTGGAGGAGATGATAACGATACAGAAGGCATCCTGTGATGAATTGAATAACCTAATGGCATTTTGGAATCGACAAGCGCGAGAAATGGAACGGTATATTAGGGAGGACAAAACACCGCCGCGGGAACTTTTAGATCGACAACTGCATTATGATCCGAGGAGACTTTATGAATAGTCGCTGTTTTTTTACCGTAGCATTAACCTATAGGCGCGTTGGACAGTGTGTTTAACGATATAATTTGTGCAGAAAATAGTTTATATGTACTCGATCTATAGATACATTCTAAACATGATTGTACTTTTAAAATATTTTTTGTCAAGCGAATATTATATATATATATATAATATAAGAAAACTGCGCGCTGACGAATGAGCATTTTAACATTTCTTATAGACTACACAGTGTGAAAATTTTTTAATCGATGTTTATTTTTATTAATCAATACTTTACTATTTATACATTTACTGCTTATATAAAATATCTTTATATATATGATTTGAATATTATAACATATACTGTAAACAACGCGTATATAGGATATATAATGAATAAAATATTTTATCTCATTTTAGAACAAAAATTGCTTTGCACTTAATAGAATGTAATAATCGAGCGAAAAATATAACGGTTTTTGGTAAAAATTTATATAATTTATGATGCACTGCGGGATACAAATATATACTACTGTAGTTATACTATTACCGACAATTTGAGTTTTGTCCCAGTAATACGACAACTTTAAGCCACTAATATCACTCATTTTAATATACCTACATTTTCTCATTTACCATTCTTTAAATTCCTCTAGAAACCCACATTCGATATATACTATATACACTATAATATACCTTCGGCTCGACTAAAATCTTCTCTTGTCCAGAATACCCCCTCCCCGCTCCATGATCGTTTTGGCCACGACGAGATACCTATACGCTGCAGTCTTGCTGCAGTGGGCCGTGATCGCGTATATATATATACACACACACAACGAGGTACATAGCCTACTAGTATACGTCCCGCGACTACGACGCGGTTTCGCCGCCGGTATACAGGCGGTGATTTGGCACCAACCCCGGCAATCGATATTTCCTCCTGTCGCTGTCGCTGCCGCCGCCGCCCTTTTTCCCTTTTCGACGGCGGCGTACGGCGTTCTCTCTCTCTCTCTCTCTCTCGCTTGCGGCTTTGCATTGTGCGCCCGCCGAAGATGCCACCGTGTATATATATATAGTATATATGTATATATACGCGCAGACGAATTCCGCGCGCTCGCTCGAAATTTTAAAGGAGATGGAACGAGCGCGAGATGATGGGAGATGAAGCCGCGTGCGAGGAAAGAGCGCATAAGGGGCGTGTGAGGGATGATTGGGATTTTGCGGAAGGTCGTGGTGAATGTGAATGAATGTGCCTATAGACAGTGCTTTAATTTTTTGGATATAATAGGAAAATTGACGGTTTCGTCGTTAATGAATGACTTATAGATAAAAAACTTGCATTTTCATATATATCAATGTTAGAAAGAATTTTTTATTGCCTGCCTAAATAAATGTTATTACATGTTTTATTTTAGAAACAATAAAAGAATTTGGAACCAAATAGTTTATATAATCATTTGAACTGTAATTAAAGCTTTTTTACCCTCACTCTTACTGTATATAAAAAAAAACAATACTTTATAAACATTACGTAATAGTTACAATTCCTATTAGTTTCTAAAAACAAAGAGAAAACTTTCAAATTTGCTTATCTTATTTTCAATTGCAAATAAGATAAAAAAAAATTAATTTTCCCCATGTCGCGGTATCGAGCGCGCTATACGAAAACAACGGCTGCGCGCACTCCCATTTAATAAAATCCCCCGCGTTGAATCAACGCCGGATAGTAGAATTCTCCCAATCACTTATCCCGCGACCACCTAATTGACTGCAGTATACACTGTACCTCGCTGTGCCGTGCTAGAAATCGTCGTCGTCGTCGTCCCCTCGTTTCTCCGCACACTTGCGCGCGCGCGGTAATTCGATATTTTCATTAGTTTCGCGTAATCCTAGATTTTCCGAGCCATCTGCCACGCGCGCCATTTCCCCCTTCTCCTTACGCTGGATTACACTCGCGTGCGAAAGGAGTTTTGTGCTTGCGCGTGTCTCGACGAAAGAACGAAAAAAAAAACAATGCAAGCATAGTAAGAACGTTTGATGGTACGATAGCTAAAGCTGTGGGTGTAATCTGGACGAGTCGAATAGAGGGGATGCATCGAAAGATGCGCGATTCATCTTGTCACGTGGATGAGCGTGTGGGAGAGAATTTGTGTAGGGATTGATGAACGACTCGATGGACCGTGCGGATTAATAATTGAATGCGGCGATGTGTGTGCGTATTTCTATGAGTTTCGGCTGTAGAAGTATTTTGCACGTTTGTGTATTGTCGTCGGTGGTCTAGAAAAAAATATTTTGAATTTATGTAAATATTATGTAACAGTTCGAAAAGAAATATACCGGTTGTGTCATTCTATTTAGAAAATTTGTGATATTTATATTGCGAACATAATGAGTTTAAAATTCACAATTGGTCGATCAATGTATTTTTTGTTATACTATAGCTACATTAAACGCGCTTCGCGCGTATACTATTTATTTATTTACTTATTTTTTGAAGTTATGATTATGATCATGGTAGTTTCAATTTAATGTTTGTTCCAATGAGTTTAAATTATACGATAATAACGTAATTTTGATAAATACAATAATGAAATTTTTCTTATGCTATTTTGATCATTCAATTTAAAATACTTAACTCAAGAATTCAATCTTGAAAATTCAAACATATTCGCTTTTAGCGCCTATTCTATATAGACCAATGACATGAATCAACAACATTCAATCAAAACAGTTTTATTGTGATGACAGATTTCATCACTTTTTAAAAAGAAGACTAGCTAAATTCAACGCGCTTCGCGCGTATTGGTTTTCATTATTTTATTTATTTATTTATTTTTTTCTTTTTTTGAGGTTATTAGATAGTACACGATCAATTTAGTTTCAATTTAAAAATTTCTGTCAATCACTATTAATTAAACTATAATAACATAAATTCGATAAATATGACAATGAAATTGTTCTTATACCATTTTAATTATTCAGTTTCAATTCAAACATATTAGATTTTTGCGCCTATTCTGTATAAACCAATCAAATGAGTCTAATATACAACAACCAATCAAAACAGTCTTATTGTGATGACAGATTTCATCCATCACTTTTTAAAGAGAAGACTATTAGACTAAATAAATTCACTGTTTCCATTATTATTGTACAATAATTTTTCTTATTTATTTTAGTTTTGTTCTCAAACAAATTATTAAAATATATATTATTTTGTATGATATCGGTTAAAGACAAATGTAAAGACAATATTGCATTCGTATTAAAAATAGATGTGTTTCAAGTAAAAGCTACCATATAGATAGACGACCCTGAAAATTCGATACAATTCGACGTTCCTTACTGTCCTGCGCGTTAAGCAAATTGAATTTTTTTCGTTCCACCAGACCGAAGAATTCGATGTGACAACTTCGCTCTCACTTCGTGCACTAGGATTGAGTTTTTTTCGATAACGGTTTTAAGTTCTGTACTCGCAGCAAAAACCATAGAATTCTTTTACGTGAATGCGAAATTTTGATCAACATCAATAATAATTTTCCATAGTGCAACTGTTTAACAAATGGGTAAAATAGCTTATAGCAAATATATGTATAATACAGATGAAATGATGGAGAAATTTATATTTATCAAACAATAAATTTAATGTTATATTTACATCAATGGGAGAATATCCATATGAGAAAACGGAACGACAGTAAATTGACATTTAGCGCGAAGCGTATTTCGAAATGTGAAACCAATAGGTATATGTGAAATGAACTTGTCGATAATACACCAGTATTACCTCATTTTCATATATGGTTTACAATTCGAAATGCATATGTAATACATATTGAAAGGCAAACAAGCGAAATGGAAAACTGTATAGAGAGTAGAAATGTAGATGAAAAAGAATATAAAGAAAGTACATGAATAATCAATGTTTGAAATGGTAAAAAGGGAAAAGCCCTTTGATAATAAAATAATTTTATTCCTGATGTATATTTCATTTTTATCAAAATGAATTGCGCGCGAATGAATAGCCGAATGAATGTTTTTAATATAGCACATATCACATAGCAATTGATCCAAGAATTTCGAGTATTATTTATAGCTTACAATTCTGTGACTTCCCAGAATAATCGATTAAGTCCACTTTTCGAGCTCCCGAGAAAAACGGGTATTAATGTTGAAACTTATATGTAAGATCGGGAGAAACGAGATGAGTCGCGATACTTGACTAGTCAATTGACACAATCAAAACACATATTTACACGCTGGTTTCAACAGATTATACATTTTCTGATGCGTTCAAAACGAGTAAGAACTCAACAAAAGTATGGACTTATCTGGTTATTTCGGGAGCTGTGGAATTATCTGATAACGCGGTTATAGTTTATTTTAGAGCGTATTCTTTAATTTAATTGTGAAACGGGTTAATACATTACAAAATTAGCAATTATTCAATGAATTTTTATAACTTATTCAAGAAATTTCTATTTTTCTGACATTTCTATTAAATGTACGACCATTATTGTATTGTATTTGTATTGTATTAATATTGTACAATTTTTAAAATGTTTATAATTTGAAAGCGTATAGGATTTTTTTAAATAAACAGATAAATATATATTAGCCATCATATTCGCATTAAATTTGAATAGATAAAATAAATAATAACTACGATAAACGAAAAAAAAATGATGGACTTATCCTGTTATTCTGGGCAAAAATTTTGAAAAATGGACTTATCTGGTTACGTCTTGAGTGAATTGTAGCTTTACGGCAATATTTTTGCCACTATTAAGTGGCGGCACTTGAAAAAGGCCTATTGGAAGATACAAAATCCGGGGTTATCTCAATTTTCAAAAAAAGTAGACTTATTCCGTAATTCCGGGAAGTCACAGAATTGTTAATCTAGTACTTTAGCCTTTTCTAAAATTGTAATAAATACTTGAACGAGGTTCCAAGTAGCTCGAGCATAACAACCAACAGCGCGTACGGAGAAGAGCCTCTTTTAAACAGTAAAAATACATACATATATGTATAACAGTATAAGCCTCTCCCGAGCAGCGCTAAAGTCGGTAAGATGGAACGCGCGACGAAATCATAGCAGACGAGAATGCGCAGTCGCTATACGGATTCGCGCGCGACACGCGGCCGACTATACAAAGCACAACAAAGAAATCCGGCGGGTCGAACGTTGAATAGTAACGTTAGTGCGCAACAGTTCTTATAAACATTTGGACGATGACAACAGCGAAGAAGCAGCAGTGGGACATGGACAAAATCGTGACAGAGCTCGTGGACGTAAAGGAAGTTCTTCGTCGACTCGAGGAGAGCATCAGAAGAATAATTCCGATCAACAACAATGAATTCGTGCCGAAGACGAATTTCAGGTATAGGTGTAGAGTGCGATAATAGCGGGGAAGATACATAATTACGACTGCGGGTGTTGGTTTTTCCATAATTACATGTTCTAAGTATTTGCGTTTAAATTTGATTTCTCATCTTTCGATATATAGTGCGCATACGCATAATATAGCAGTGAGTTATGCACGTGTATTTCGGGTACGCAACGTAAACAAACCAAAAGCCGTTGTAACATGTCGCGCTCGACGCACAAGAGCGGCACGATTTTCACGTTCGAAACGTCATGCGGTCGTGAACGCCGTGGTTAATTTTACTGCTTGAAAGTGTTTTTTTTTTTTAGATATTGTTTGGAGTTGGGGATGTTTTGTTTTAGTGAACTTTGTCGTGCGCATAAGTTTGTATATAAGCGCGTATTAATATTATATAATTATACGCACAGGGATAACAAATGTAGAAAGGTTAAAGAAAATAATTGATGTATCACAATCCAATAAAAATTATAGTGATATTTTTCGCTTTCGTACAGTTTTATTAATATTCGCTTTCAGGGTTCATCACAAGAGACGCTTGTATAAAGATCGACATCATAGACGAGGACGAGATCCATATTCTTTGGATGACTACAAACGTAATAATAAACGCGGACGTCGGAGAGATCATGACGTAAGATTTAAAGCTACATCGAGTAGGTCGACTGCTGAAGTTCCATCTATCCCCTTTTACGATAACATAGACGATAGCACTGTGTTTCAGGTAAATCAAGATTTTATCTGATAATTTCATGGTCGTCGTCTAGTAAGATTTAGATTAATTTTTTTTTCTTTTTTAGTCTACAATATCATCAATGGATTTTGAACATCCACGAGAAATTCTGTCGCGTGAAGATGCGATGAGAATAGAAAGCACCGACGGAAGAATACGACAGAGGAACAAGGGAATGATAGGCGTACTTAAGAATACGCTGCTAAAGTTTCGGCAAGAAGGAATAAAACTAAAAGCAACGGTAACTGTTTAATATTAAGTAAAATAATAATCAACAATAAGCTATGTTATTTTTCGTTCTTAAAAAGTATAGTCTGAATATTTGTACGATTGTATATATAAGATATTCAGTTTTAACTTTTTAGAAATAAATAAAATTCAAATTATGTTTATAGGAGGACAAAAAGGCAAAAGTGGAAGCGAGAGTAGAGGAAGCTCTGATCAAAGAAAGGAATAACATAAGAAAAGAAATGCACCAATTGTCGCAAATTCGAAAACAGCGAGTACCTCAAGACAAAGTGTTTAGGGACTTTTGCAAAACTAAGAAAATTAAGAAAAAAAAAAGTGAAAAAAAGAAATATTTAAAAGTCATAAAAAAATTTTCCAAACGTGAAACAAGGAAAATGTGCATTAGTTTGTGCAAATTATTTGAAATGTTTTCATATACTATGTGATACATATTTATGAAATTTATTATAACACTTTTGAAATTTTATTAATTTATACCCATTTTTATTTATATTAATGTAATAAATGTAATACGTCGATCTATACTATCCTTTTAATATTGATTATTCTTCCAATCCCACTTGGCTTCGATGCTTGATACAATCTCAATATATTTATTCATACTCTTCTTCATTTACCCATTCATATCAAATTCGATACACCTGAACAAAATCAATCATTAACATCTCCCTAACGCTTCATTCTACCTTATACTCCACCATCGAATACTCACGTGCAATTCGAATCTCCGCATACTCCGAATACACACACACACATATACAACGTGCACTCGAACTCGACAGTTCTAGCAGCGCAGGTTGTACACGCGGTATTGGTACATCTCCCGTCATCGTGAGAGCCGTCGTAGTATAGTCGGTACATCGCGCGAGAAGCCGCAGCAGCAGCAGCAGCCTTCATGCAAACACACATGTATATATCCACACGCAGATACTGTCTGCTCCTCTCTCGTTGGCCATTAACCACGTCGTGCCTTATGGCGTGTCGTCCAACTGTCCATGCAGCTGGTTTCGCTCGTCCATATATATACCTGTGTATGCCATCCCGGAGGATTTGGATGACACCACATACCTACCAGGCGGATGAGAGCGACGGCAAATTAACCTTCTTGTATATACACTTGCTCATATAAGCGCGTCTGACTTTTAATGACACACCGTTGAGAGATAGCGCGATGGTCTCTCGTAAAAAGGGACGTTGCAGAGAGACAGAGAGGTATAGTATTAATGTATGTGGTGGTTCGGTTTCGAATGTTTAAGAGGTGGGACGGTACGGAGAGTGAATGAGTGCGGTAGCGTCTGATGTGTGCTGAAGAAGAATTGTTTTTCAGGGTTAATATAGGTGCTGTTTTAGTGATAAGTAGGTGTCTTAAATTTTGTATGGTCGTTGTCGACTTTTTCTCGAGTAAACCTATGCATTTTAACATTTTAGATGGTATGTAATATTCACTGTGATGTGTATGTCGAGAAATGCTTAACTCAAGGGATATGGCTATATAATTAATGTTATTACGAAAAGTTCAGTTTTTATATGACAAACGTAACTGTTTTTAATATATATACTTGTTAGAACATGACAATGATTTGTTCTAATATTTACTTCTATAAAATACTGATCACTTTTTCGCAAGCATAAGTAACAAGTGTATATAAGTAAAATATCCATTATACTTTTCTCAAGTCGGAACAAGATAGAGAGATTAAATAATAGCACAGCGTATAATGTCGGCTAATTTACTTGTATGTCTCTTACTCCGAACTTCCTCGCCGAAGTTTCCAAGCTTTTTCTAGCCACTATAAACTTCTGGCCATTTTGCATCATGTTGTATATATATGTATACAGAAGACTTTAGAACTTACCTTTGTCCAACGAAATTGTATACGATTTGCCAAACGATGCTGAAAGTTTTCAATTATGATTACCTAGAATACTAATGAAAAGTCGAATAATTATATACCTTTAGATACAATTTTTCATATAATATATGTAACAGCGAATTCCGTTTAAAAATATAAGTAATAACGACCTTTACACTCACGCTACAAAAACTCCTTGCCCCTTCGCTTCGCATTCCCCATCTCCTACATAATGCAAACAGTTACTTCGTCTGCAATCTCGCGCAAATCCCTACTTCTTTAAAACAATCCTCTCTCTCTCTCTCTCTCTCTTTCCTTTCTTTCTCAAACTGGCCCGAAAAAGTCTAACTACTAAAAACTATCTAATGCCCGCGACATCTTGCACAAGTGAGCCTGCACTCAAGTCCGATCTGCTCGCGAGCATTAGTAAATCCGCACGTGCTATTTTTCTCTCTCTTCCTCTACGCTTCTCTCGTATAATCTTGCGCGCAGCCACTTATAAACGAGAGAGAAAGCGCGCACCGGGGAATAATCTCGGCTGGCTGGCTTATTAAAGTTAAACAATGTATATGTATATATACGCGAGACAGAGAGAGAGAGAGAGAGAGAGAGAGAGGAGAAAGCTCTGATCCCGGCGCGGCGTGTATCGGCACGAAGTGGCCCCTAACGCGCGAGGGTTGCTGGGAGGTCGTCTTGGGAACGTTGCTGTGTGCACGTGTTGCACCCGCCGGCGATGGTATATATAAGGTGTAGTGCGGCGTTGTTGAGTTTCTCGAGGTTTTCTTTTTTTTTCTTTAAGAAGAAGAAGAAGGAGGAGGAGGATGTAATTGTTGGAGAATGCAAAGTTTTATAGGTTTTGTAAATAAGTTTGTTGATAAATCGATGTATACGTATAATATATACGTGATCTTTGAAAGTATTACGTTGAAACTTTAGTCTTTAATATTCAGTAATATTAATTATATAAGCATAAGATTATTTTATCAGTTGAATATCTTTTTTACTAAATAAGAATGATTTTTTCATTTTTTTCATCTCTAACTATGGTTTTCTTTTTTGCTTTCAGGTGAGAACCACACAACGGCTCGTAACTTTTCAGGTAGATACTTAAAATGTCATAACTTAAACTTTCAACTACTTCAAAAAGATACTTTATTGCGACGATATATCATTTCAACTTTTATTCTTCTGCAAACGTAAATAGAACCATTCGTATATATATATATTTTTTATATCGTCCTACAAAATCTGAAATGCAAAATGTTTACTCATAGCAGCATACAATTGTCGACACAGAGAAAGACTTTTTATGTTTTGATGATCGTTGTAAAAAATTTTCGTATAATATTATATATGACAAACATGGATATTCTACTGTCCCATATCGAACTGATGAGTTTCTATCAGACATTGTAGTAATGTTTCCTACAAAATGTACTAATTTTTCATAAGAAGTTTCTCTCCTTGCGCAATAGTATAATCTTACATCCACCATTTCCAGTCACAGCACAAAGTCCAACCATGCATTGCCACACATCTTAAAACATCTTGTCAAGTTGCTCGCCTCTCTTCCCTTTCCTCCAATCTTCACTTAACAATCATATAGTCGTACAAATATCCACTGTCAATCCTCTCTGCCCCTCTTCTGCTCAAACCATCAACAGCACTCGTTTCAAAAGATAAAGCAAACAACTATAATATATATACCAACAACAATTACGAGTCACATCGTCCACCTTCTCTCTTCTTCTAAGTCCAAAAACTACACGTTCAATTTTATCCTCTATATAAGTATACCCTCCATCTCCGATCTGACCATCCGCGTCTAAACAGCCTCGTGCGTCAGGTACATCCAGTTCCCACGCCAACGAAGAGTACGTTAATGTAGACTGCGACCGTGCGCGTGGCAGTCTTATATATATATATATATATATTTTTAGCCCGCACGCGCGAATTCTCCTTTATCTAGCATCACGCAGAGAGTTTTATTCTCTTCAATTAAGCGGTTAATGCGAGGATTAAATGCTTTTCCCCTTCCCCTTTCCTCTCCACCAAGCCGTTATACGACATCGCAATGGGTCGTTTTGAGCTTATGGGGCAGTATGGAAAGGACGGAAGTTTTTCTAAGGCGGTGGGGGGAGATTATAGGTGGAATAATGTTACTGCAGTGTCTTTTGATGGCCCACTTTTGGAACGCGAGCTTTAATTAAGCGCTCGCGTGTCATTTAGAGAGGTTTAATCTTTTCCCGAGAGGATGTCTTTAAGATTGAGTTGTAAAAAGACATGTGATGTACTTGAGTACAATGTTTATGGGTATACTGAAACAGCGTTACGTGACTTAATTATTTCACAATTACGTATATATTTTAATACAAAATTATATGGTGTATTGAAATACATATATTTGCTGATCTATAATTTTATCAATATTAATTTGTAGCATATAATATTAAACCTGATTTCATATAAATGAAACAAAAAGAACATGAAGCTAATTAGACGTATATATTATTATAAATTATTTTTATCACCATTAAATAACTAATCTTTTGTCCCGCGCCATTAAATATTTCCTTGTCACGTTGCATTCTCTCAGTTCTCATCCCCACAGTCTCTCGCCCCCGATAAACGAACAAAGGCCTCGAAGCGACGTTATACCCGTTACCTCGACATTATCGTGTCTCTTTCTCTCCTTCTCCCTCCTTTCTTTTCCGCGAGCGGCGGAAAAATAGCCGAATTAAGTTAGCTCTTTGCGCGGCGACGGCCGAGAGGGAGAAGAGATATTTCCGGTATTTTTTCGTCGCTTTGCAGCACAGCTCGCGCGCAATTTACAGTACACCTTCGTAATTCAAGGGGTTTGGTTAATTTCGTTTTTCTCTTGTTCAGTTGCGCGGCTCCTAACTCTCTCTTTTTTTTACTTATTCGGAAGCTTAATGCCAAGCATTGAATTAATTGATGCGCGCATCGTGGCAACTATAAATACTGCGCTTTATATATACGCAACCGTGCGTTTTTAGGGACGTCACGCGGATGAAAGGCTGTGCTAATGACGACGATATTATCTTATATATATATATATATATAT